>OX336391.1:591458010-591617209 GCA_946902985.2 Meconema thalassinum
GTTTCTTATCGCATCCACAGCTGGAAGCAAAGCTGATTATTTGTGTTTGAATCTTGAGCTTGTAAAGACTTGTTAGTTCAGGTATCTTCATCGTTTGCCAGTGGATGTGACAGACTATGATATGATCTTTCTTTATGAAATTTGCAAAAACTTTTAAAAAATCGCTGTGTTTATGTGATAAACGTTTGAAAATAGTGAATTTTTGTTATAAAATAATTCTTCTTTTATGGGTTTTCAGACCAGGAAATTCACAATTGTCATCCATTGGTGAATTTCTTTCCATTAGCCTATAGCCTACACCCTATTATATTTTCTGTGTAAAAATTATTTGCAACTTTGGCTTTTGCTCTCCTTTTAGTGTTGTCGGGAGGATTTTCGCGGAACTATCTTTCCGATGCTTGGCACCATGCAGGTGGAAAAGCGAAAGGTTTTGAACCTATCTAATAGAAAACAGCGATAAATAATGTTAAAATAATGTTAGAAAAATATCTTATTCATTTTTCCGCGCAGTTAAGAAAAACGTGGGTTGCCAATCGCAGGATCTTAAGAAAGTTTGTCACGAAATAAGAATAGCCTGGAGGGGAACATGGAGAGGGAATACAGGTAATATGGGTCGTCCTTCTCAATCATTCGTGGAGTGTAGTGAATTTTCGAAACTAAGGAAATTGCGACCTTTAATACAAAAACTCAGCAGGGAAGAGCTAGCGTTAGCCGGTCAAGTGAGTATACACTTAGAAGGAAGGAGAGACACCAATGAACTTATTGAAGAAAAAAAATGCAAAATTTTCTGCCAGTTTAGCGGCATTGAGGAAAATCCTAATCCAGTTGAAAAATATTATTTTTATTATTATTAGGCTAATAAGAGAAGTTTAACCTCAATTCTTGTTGTTGCTGCTTATTTTAGGAGCTGCGACATCGTGGTCGTATAGTTCCATGTATTTTGGGTGTGACTGTGTAATTTGTGTGATAACCTGTGTTATTGTGATGCCTGTAATACTATTTGTTCATTTGAAATAGGATTGGGAAGACGGCGGCCGTGGCCCTAAGTTAGGAACCATCTCAGCATTTGCCTGGAGTAGAGGTGGGGGAATCCTCGGAAAACCACTTCCAGGATGGTTGGGATGGGAATCGAACCCTTCTCTTCTCAGTTTTGCCTCAGGAGACTTAGTTTACCCCGTACCAGCCATCACAACAGAATTTAAATTTCTTGGCAGAGCCGGGAATCGAACCTGGACCTCCGGGGCGACAGTCAAACTTAAATTCTTATAAATGAGAATAAGGAAATTGTTTTACATAATTTTGAACAGTTATTTTAAAGTTTATAGACCATTTCTATATGCAAAGGTATTTTGCGCGGCCAGATACCCTAAAAGGACCACTGTGCGTCGGTGTAATGCGTGATTAGAAATTGAAGGACAGCATTTCCAGCAACCACTCTGAAATTCATGAAAGTGATGATGATTATTGAATATGGTAGGTTAAAAAGTGTAATGCATTGAACAAAATGGGCATTACGCTGCTGCTAGCGCCAATGCCTTGCTCGACACGCAGCAGTACACACTGCCCCGGCCACCACATGGCCTCTGCGAGACTCCGTTGTATAGTGAGGGCCATAACTGTACAATATCAAAACAATTCCTGAAAAGTCCAAATTAGAAACCGCCTGTGCAGATTTAGAAAGAAGTTTTACCTTTGGGAAAATGTAACATAACTGGTTTTGAATTGATGGAGGAACTTTTACACTTGAAACCATCGTTGAAAGGCAATCCGCAGAACCAATAAGTGTTTTTCAACCTATTAGACAAAATTGTTGGCAGAATATATTCCCAAATATGTGGACAGAACTTTGAATTTTGCTAACCATACTAACGAAGTTACAATTTTCAGTAAATTAAAACTTATAAAAACTTATTTACATTCAAACCTGTGTCTGGATAGACTGACAAATCTGGCAATTTTATCTATAGAAAATAATATCGCCCAGGACTTGAATTATTCAGAATTAATAAAAATATGCAAGCGCAAAAGCGAGGAAGGTGGTAATCTGGATCTTTTAGTCTTTTTTTTTTCTCTTAATTTGTTCCAATTTTAAATTAATTTACGATGTAAATTTGACGTACCGGTATGAATCATGTGAGCGTTGTCTCCGACATAACAGTTGAAATAAACCTTTTCAAAATAATAGTTTTACTGTTGTTTCTCATCCACACTACCACTGTACTAATCTTTTGGAGGGATGAGTTACAAATAATGTAAAATATGTACAGTATGATATCTTTAGTCTCTATGTACATTTGTTTCCACAAGGGAGACCGCCACAATGAGATCTCGTGCTACCTGAAAACCTTGCTAGGCCCGCCTCTGTGCCCACCCAGATCGAAAGGGCATTTTTACGAACTTTCAGGCTGTAGTCATAATCATTAGCCACATAAGCTGCTTTTCCTGTCGAATCCGAACGGCTAAATGGCTTCCGTCACTATAATATCACATCAGGGCTTAATTTCCAGCCGGAGCACAGCTCCGTTTTTTTTTTTCGCAACACCGAAACAGAGCTCCGGGTCCTTTTCTCATCATACGATGGACTAGTATTAGAACATCTATGCGCGGTAGCAAAAGCTTTATTTAATACTAGCAGTAGAGCCCGGCTCCGCCCGGTGGATTTATTTGTTTTATGGAAGATAATGATCACTACTACAGAACTGGCACATGATACTTATGATAACTGTTTTGAGGGGCCCCTTTTTGAACTAATTACTCCCCGTGACTGCAATTTATAAGCAGCGCAAGATGTACAGTAACTATTTTCGCAATTCTGAATCAGAACACTGGTAGGGGCGGCGTGATTCAGCCCGCATTGCCAGCCAACAATGGACATATTAAAATATTCTTACAGTTAAACTACTACGGACATGAATGGTTCTAGGGCCTTAAAACGTGGTTTTCAAGTTCCTTTGGTCTGTTATTCTAAATGTAGGGAATGTTGTCTAAAATATCAAGTGGACAGCAGGGTTTCAAACGGTAAGTATGTAAAATTTGGTGCAATTAGGTGAAACAGTGTAGATTTGTGCTAAAGGGCCTAAATGCAGGGAATGGAGTGGTATGTCCGAAATTTCAAGTAGACAGTGTTACTCGGCGGGTTCCATAGGGTAAATATATAAAATTTGGTTCAGATCGGTGAAACTGTGTAGATTTGTGCCAAAGGGCCTAAATGCAAGGAATGGAGTGGCCTGTCCGAAATTTCCAGTGGACAGTGTTACTCGGCGGGTTCCAAAGGGTAAGTACGGTATGTAAAATATGGTTCAGATCGGTGAAACGGTGTAGATTTGTGCCAAAGGGCCTAAATATAGGGAAGGGATGGTCTGTCCTAAATTTAAAGTGGGCAGTGTTACCCAAACGGTAAGTAGGCCTATACAAAATTTGGTTCAGATCGGTGAAATGGTGTAGATTTGTGTAAATGACAAACAAACCAACATTGAGCTTTATATATTTATAAATTAGACGTTGATATGCTTACATAATTATTTGTGGCTGTATGACGAGTTTTGGACATAAAATATAGGTTATCTAATGTTATTGCTTCTGTGCTTTTCCTTCATACCGGTCTTGTGGTCCACTATAAAATAATGACTTGTTTTTATAAAGGTTAAAATGAACGATTATAAAATAATTATATTAGTCTCAATACAAGTCCAATGTAGATAAGGCTGGCCTGTACGGTATGATTTAGGCAAGTAAAAATTTAATGTTGTAATATTTTCTTCGTTTAGTGTTTAAATGATAAAAGGGACTATCACTATGCTTTTAATATACCGTACACATCAAAAAATGTTTTGCATAACACTTGTTTTGCATGATGCAGAGCGTATGTGGGATTGTGGACGGCCTTAGACTTTATTCATGTCTGAAAAGAAAATTACAAACAGGAAGACATTTGGCCTGTTAAACAGGGACTGATGTGTTGTAATCTTGCCATCCTGTGACGTTCCAATAAGGAACATGGCCACCTCGGGCATCCAGCAGGGCTTTTGCTCGCCGTGGCATACCATAGATCAACTTGTCCAGGTCGTCTTGAGGCAGGCCATCCCACTCTTCTTCGGCGGCCTCCAGAATATCTTGGCCGGTTATAGGAGGGGGTGGACGCTGAGCAATAGCACGCAAGACATGTTCGATACAGTTCATGTCCAGTTACATCGCAGGCCATTCCATTCGTGCAATGGCGGACTCCTGGAGGAAGTTTTGCACCACCACCGCTCGATGCGGTAAATTCAGTGAACCCTCACTATTTTGTGCTTCAGTAATTCGGACAGGTTTTCATCGCCGCAGTACTGCGCCAGACATCATTCGCACCAAGGCTATCTAATGTAAAATGTCGATCGCATCCCCCTCCCTTCCCGTTCACTCCACTCGTGGCCTATAATAAGTACCGTATGTATCATTATTGGTCACAAGCACGCAACAAAGGCAGTGCCTGCTCAGTTCAATTTTAGAAGCCCACACGACGAGTTACTGCTTATGTACCGCACTCGTATATACGAATATACTGTATATAAAGCCTTTGAATATGTACTGTATTGTAACTTTAATTTAACACAGTGTGTACATGTTATGATGTTCATCTAGTCGTTCTTTAATAATTACATGCATTGTATATTATATTCCTAATTATAGCTATCATGCATGCACTGTACAATACAATATTTTAGAAAGCATTTCTATAATTTGGACTAGATCCTGCCCCCCCCCCCCCCTCCTCCCTCCCATTAGTCCGAATTAGTGAGAGTTTACTGTATATGCAAATTGAAGTTATAGAAGTCTTTTCTTTTTTCTTGTGTTGCCTAGTTCTATTAAAGAAACCTATCCCACCAGTTGACCGACTGGAAAGCTTTCTTTAATAAAATGTATATGCAAAACTTTTTTTGATGTGTATACTTCAAAATTTCCTGGGGGCTGCTCCATAATGGCCGGTGCTTCGGAGTTCCGGTATGGCTTAGAAATTAAGCCCTGTATCACGTGCAATAAGGGAACCTTACCGTGAAAATTCATCAATATTACTCCTGAATCCATATGTACAATAGGCTACTAGCAGTAGTACCCGGCTTCGCCCGGTGGAATGATCAAGAAGTCTCTTTAAGCTCCGTGCTCAGATAACACTCAGAATGAATAATTATATATGTATTTATTTAATTTAAGGGTGTTAATGAAAACTACTACTGAACTGACACATCGAACTTACAAAGTAATAGAAAAAACTATTTTAAAAATCACAGTCCAGGTACAGGGAGACTATAACTATTGAAACATGAGTACCGGTTGAATTTGAAGGTAACGACTTGTTTATTGCCGGTCTTTTTTTTAATTCCTCACAGAGAGATTCAGAAAAAGAGAAGAAACTTTGACTGGCAAATTGACGAATACCTAATAGACATTCTATATCAATATTCTCATACTGTTGTGTTTGTTAAGTGTTGTTTCAGTTCTGCTGATAACAGCATTATAATTTGTAAGCTTACCATTTATGTATGATCTACTTAATGAGTCTTGTGTTAACAGAGCGATCAGAAAAACCAACCTGAATCAAAAATAATGTATAGTCGCTATTGAAGTGGGCGCTTGATGGATGACGGACAAGTTGGCTGCTAGAATTTTGGACTCGTTGTAGTGGTGATAGCATGAACTACGAGGACTAGATCGTTTAGAAAAGAAGAGGCTACTCTATTTTTTTTTACTCGGGGAGAAGTCAGTGTTGTAAATTGATGTGTAGAAAAATGTGTAAAATAATAGTATTTTGATTGAGTGTATTCATTTGTACTCCCGGTTGTTACCCATGCTTCCCATTTTTAACGATAGAAGTACGTCGGTGACATATGGCGTCCAACGTTGCGGCAGAATATATTTACATCGATTGTGCTACTTTTTATGTTGACATGGATAAGGCCGTAAAACTCAGAGGAGTAAATCGAAGTTCATTTACAAGACATTACAACGCTTTGATCGCTGAAAATCAGTCCGATCATGTCAATCTACTTTGTTTTGCATACCAACTGGGAAAAACTTTGCAGCATGGATGGGAAGATTATGGATTTTCTCTTCGAGGATGATTCCAGCGATACGAAACTCGAAGCGGAGTCATCGTCAACAGATGAATATAGATGTAGGTATGAAACTGTGAAGGTTCGAGTTCAAGACTTAGAAACTATCGATGCTAGGACAAATGTTGAAGAAGCATCTAGTTCAGTAAGTAGGCCTAACATATCTAATCACAAAGTTCAAGCTCTCTCCCATCGAGTTACGAAAATTCAATTGTGATGTTAAGGAATGGATACTCTTTGGAGCCAGTTCAAGAAGGTGCATAGTGATGAGTGTCTGTCAAATGAAGATAAATTCCAGTACTTGTTACAGGCCACATTGGAAGGTTCTAGAGCCAGGGATGTAGTTGAAAGTTATTCTTCTTCTGGAGATAATTACAGCCAAGTAATAGAAGCCCTAAAAGCTAGGTTTGGCAGGGATGATTTGTTGATCGAAGTATATAATATATAAGAGAACTGCTGAGTTTGATCCTTCAAAATAAAAAATTCAAGCACTATACTACCTCTAGCCAAGCTATATGATAAACTAGATGGCTATTTAAATTCTTTGGAGACTTTAGGTATAAAAAAGGAAAATGTGCCTCAGTATTATGTCCACTTTTAGAGTTTTGTATGCCAGAGGATTTTCTTAAGGTCTGGCAGAGAAGTGCAAGTGCAACTGTTGTGATAACTGCTGAAAATCGTCTAAGTAGATTGACAGCTATGAAGGCAGTAGTACAAAATGAGGAGCACATGTCGCATGCCATTTCAGGTTTTGGACTAGCACATCATAGGGATAATAATGTTAATACAAACCAAAGAAGGGACTCAAAATCTTATGACCAAGAAACATCATATACTGCTATGGGACTCCTAACCACTCAAGAACACAAGCATGGTAGATCTACTGATTGCATATTTTGTGATTCCTCTAGCCATAGTGTGTCCGTTTGAGGAAGTCATCTGGTCACCACCAACCGTGTAAGGCCTCCCAGATGACCTCTTTCTCCGAACACATACCGACGAAGAGGATTGGAGTGCAAACCAAAAGGGCTCGCCGGCTTTGAGACTCCCCTGTCCCAAGGATCTGGTTCCCATCATGATTTACAAATGTCAAAGACACCCTGGTAATACACTCCCCCAACAACAAACAAGCTACGAAAGAAGGTAGTCCAGTCTTAAGTAAAGATCGTTGGAAATGTTTATTAATAAAATCCAACCCCTAACCTAGGATCAGAGGGCATAAAAATCGGCTAATCCGCTATCTAATCATACACAAACAAGAAAGAAAAACAACCCCTAAACTATGAAATTAAACCCTCATGATCAGTTCCGTAAAACGAGGTGAATAGGATCAGTGGGGTGAAAGGGATAAAAACTTTGTTGGTAAACATAAACGTATATTACATGTACCACATAAACCGGAAGGCGGTTGTTAGCAGTTGGTGTTACTTGTGTTGGTACAACGCTATGCTAAAACATGTTTTCCAATTTTTAAGTTGGCAGCACTTAACAATATACTCATTCAACCAGAAGCTACAAGTTTTTCAAAATTAGCTTGGTGAAATAACTTTGTGTGGAACATGTGCTTGCACTAGCATTTTGCAAAATTTGCGTTTTATATTTTGATAAAGTATGTTTAGTGAATTCATTTCAAGTATAATCTTCAGTTTGCATATTATCAGTTGTGATAAAAATCTTATTTGTTTTGTGTCCTGCCTTATTTTTCTGACTGGCAGGTGAATAGGATCAGATACTTTGATGTTAAGTTTGAGTATGCCGTGGCACTACAAACCAGATCCACACAGCAAGATACACCGCAAAGCTGACCTAAACTCTATAGAAAGAGCTAGGTTAGCTGTAAGGAATAAGGACCAAGTATAGAAAGGCGGCAAATACATTCTCAATTCCATGAAGTGCTGAAGGAGACTGGGTCCTAGTAAGTTTTCCTCCAGATACCAGGAAACAAGGCACAAGCGAGCTGCTTTATTTTGTAGGCCAAATTTTTCGGTCTAAACAGTAAAGATGATAAGAAATTCGAAGGGACGTTTGTTTGATGCAAATCCACAAGAGACTTCCAAGGACACATCTATGTGTTTCCAGCTATGGAGGACATTACTTGCTTCTCTTATGAGCAAATAGTTGGGAGACTGAAAGGCCCAGAAAATTCCGTAGGGGGCAACTTAAGTTTGCATTCAATTATAACACCCTATATTTGTGTTTATCACCAATTTTATAATTTACTTAGTGAACACGTTGTCATTCAACTAAATATGTATATTTTTAAAGTAATAAATTGTTTTACAGGTCTTTTCACCATCGGCAGTTTAATTTAAATATGATCTGATATTTCTAGGAGTAGTCCAGAGTCCTAAATAATGATCCCTTTCACCCTACAGTTCATCTGAATAGGATTCGTCATAGAAATGAATGAGTGATCCTATTCACCCCACCTGGTGTGGTGAATGGGATCTCGCACTTAATTAGGTATATGCACTTAATTTTTCGGGATAGAGGCATATTTACCAACAATATACAATCTATTGATGCGGACTCATGTTTCAATTAAAAGAACACGAAATAAAGTTCACTGGTTCAAGAGTTACAGACAGTCAAAGTTCAAAAGTGATCCCATTCACCTCGTTTTACGGTTCTAGTTACAATCCAAAATCAAGCAAAACTGTGGAAAATGGTACAAAATCCTAATTTAATTTACAATAGAAAAGGTGACGATGTTCTGGGAAGAATCATCGTGCCTGGAAAAATAGTCAAACATGACTGCAAAAATCTAAAGTGTGCTAAAACCATCCCACATTTACATTGTTATCTGTCTAAGCTAAACCTTCAATTACAGAAACATCGGATCCAAAAGTCCGTGTAAAAACAAACAAATACTAGTATAACAGACATTTGATTACAATAGTAAACATAACAAATAATTGTACAACAATACTACAAAATAAGACAACAGTAGGGTTCACAAAGGGAAAAATACACTGAAATAAATCAAGAAACACAATATTTCTTGTTATTTCCCTTCCTACTTCGAAATGGAGACTGTTTGTTCCATCCGTCATCTAATGTGTGTGTAAATCCAGACAATGCATGCTTTCCGAGCATGTCATAACAAACAAAGGGTACTCGACCCACGAGTTGATTACCTTCAGTCAGCAACTGATTCCTGTCAAGTCTAACTGTCCTGTGGGGGTCCGGGCGGGGACACCAAGAGCCCGCCGATGAGCCTAGCTTGGTGTCCTAGGCGAAACCCCACACAAGACATGGCACAAACCTAGAAGAATTGCTGAGTTTTAATTCACCGGCCGTGAAAGCCAATATACCATCTTTTTGGAAGCCTTCATAGGGAGGTTAAGGCTGCTTGAACTTTTAGTTCTCGTAGTCAAGTGGTGCAGTTGCACCTTATATAAAGGGAGGTGGCGCGCAGTTCGTCAGTCCTGTGGGGGTCCGGGCGGGGACACCAAGAGCCCGCCGATGAGCCTAGCTTGGTGTCCTAGGCGAAACCCCACACAAGACATGGCACAAACCTAGAAGAATTGCTGAGTTTTAATTCACCGGCCGTGAAAGCCAATATACCATCTTTTTGGAAGCCTTCATAGGGAGGTTAAGGCTGCTTGAACTTTTAGTTCTCGTAGTCAAGTGGTGCAGTTGCACCTTATATAAAGGGAGGTGGCGCGCAGTTCGTCACTCCTGTGGGGGTCCGGGCGGGGACACCAAGAGCCCGCCGATGAGCCTAGCTTGGTGTCCTAGGCGAAACCCCACACAAGACATGGCACAAACCTAGAAGAATTGCTGAGTTCTAACTGTCTTGTTTCTCTCTAAAAATTATCTTCCAGGGACATCCTGTCTCAAGCACGTTCCATTGGTCCAAGTGAAAAGCAATCACGATCAAAGTTAAACAGTTGATTAAGAATTAACTGAAGTTTTAACCAACGTCGTTTTAATAATAATTATCTTTCATGATTTAGGTTTCTGTGATTATTACTATCATCGTTTAAGAGTATCTTAATTATGTAGAAAGACCAACTATGCAAGGCTGATGGACTGAAAAATAAACACAACAGAGTGCACGTGACCTCTGCTTGTCAACAAAAACACAATTTATAGATCATAGTCGTAAGTCTGCAACAGATGCTTACGAGATGTATGACCTAAATAGTCATGACAATCTTGATCTCTAAGCGGCTCCAATATCATAAAAATATGACCAAGTCCACAATAACACATCTCCAGATGGGCGTGCAAAGCTCCATCTAATACTATACTAGACATATTTTAACACGTCCTCCACTGGATCATGAAAGTAATTCACCTCAGCAGTCATCCCTATGAATCTGCTGGCATTTACTATGAAACGGGAAACCACCCCACTATCTTCGTGTGACGTGTCAAAACACGGTAAACAATCAATCACCTTAAGTGAGAAAAATAAGCCTTCAAATAAACAAAAGTGTGGCTCGATTCTTTAAGAGTTACTCTGATAGTATTACTAAGAAGGTAACAATCCTCCCTCATTCGCTTACAACACTCGCCAATTCAAATAAACATTGGGAACTTGAACTTACTAATCACCCTGTACTCAAACCATTTACAATGATTCAATTAACATTCCAATCGATCTCCAAGAACGGCTTACTGGCAAGAACAAAAGAGAGCTGTCGTGTGTCATATGTCTCGCTTGAGAATCAAGTTAGCTGCTCAGCATGTAACCGTAATCTAACCTTGAGTACCGTCAGCTGTCATTCTCATGGAATGTTACTCATAGTGGCATCACGCTTCACTGCGTATCAATGTCTATCAAAACTCTGGATGAAAACTGGTGCAATGCACTCAATAATGTCTGTAGTTTTCATCTATTACACATCATAGTACAATGGCATTATTCTCTGGACACAAGGCATCGTAACGCGCCTTGAAAAATCACTATTAAACATGTGCTGGGTTACAGCTTAGCAAAGAGTAGCAACAGGAAGTTGTGCCTACTCGCAATGACTTTGAAAAGAGACTCCACTGTAACACAAAAATACAATCTTCCAAAATAATGAGCGCTATGCACTCAAAAGCGGTTAAATGTTATAAACAACACACTTCTTCTGGTTTATAGTTGCAAATGATACGGTTAAATGTTGAATGTTCAGTTTAGAGTGTTTTTAAACACAATCACTCTCATTCACAACTCTGATTCGACTTGAATCTAGGTAGACCTTCAAAACATATTTACATAAACTTTGTAGATGCGAAACCCTTACAGCATCGAAATGATACGACCGATTACAGTGGCGTATTCAAATATTCAAATAATAGGAGTCTCAAAGTAAAAAATAATGCTTTGAGCGTTTGTTAAATCAAGTAAATTATTGCTCCGTTTTAATTTGACGTCCGTTCTGTGGACTGCACAGATTATTACATGTTCTACGCCTGGGTTCAACCCTTGAGGTGTCTAACTCTAGGCGTGAGCTTTTGCCAAACTTGTGGAAGCTCATGAAAAAGGTGAAAATACGCCGACAGTGGCGTCTACAAGAAAATAGAAAAACCTACCCAAATGACTGTTATAAATGTACGGTTGACTACAACTAATCCAGCCCTGAACCATAACCAGATACAAGTAAAAATTTAACGGAAACTCACGGCGCCATGGCGTTCACCTCGAAACATCACAGGTTTCATTCTGAGGGGTAAATCCTGATATTCCTAGTGTATAATATTCACCTCGGCCATGGTTTACGTAATTCTTGTATCGGCTTCCATCTTGCTGGTACGTTAGATGGTCAATGGCTCCTCCATGGGGGTATTTACGCCATCATCATGTTCCTCGTGGTACATGAATAAACTGGCATGTAGTCACGTTCAGACATTCTCGATGTTCTCGTTGAATTGGTGAAACAATTAGATGTGAAAATCACTGCTTTTATCACTGATGATTACTAAGCAACACTGGTTTAAACTGTGCAGGCTGTATAGTAGAAATGGCCATGTGCCTGCTTTCACTCATTCATTCATTTCCGTGTCCGATCATTTCCAGAATGTAGCAACTCCGATGGCCTTGTTGTTTGCCTCGATCAGGTCCTGGGTAGTGCAGGGTTGTTCTAGTAGTGGACAAATGAGCAGGTGGGCTGGGTCTTGTGTTGCTCCACACTCGCAGGACGTGTCTCCATCAGCTGGAAGGATACCCCATTTCTGCATGTTGGTCTTGCAACGAGGGACGCCCACCCTGAGACGATTAAGTGATTTCCAAACAGGGTAAGGCAGGTCATTTCCTGGGGCTAGCTCTTCCTTAACAGGGATATCCGGCGGCAGCTTGCTCTTCCACCTGGAGATGCGGTTAGATTCCGATGTTCCCTCCAGTGGTTGAGTCCTGGCGATGAAACTCTTTCTTGATTTCAGTCGACGGACAACAGCCTGATGATTATGCAGTGGATGACGGGGATCATTAATCTGCTTCGCCCTCTCTGCATCAGCAGCAACAGCCCTTCTGATAGTTGGGGGAGCTATCCCAACAATCGGGTAAAGTTTGTCGACTGGAGTAGGCTTCATACATCCCGACAAGATTCGTATGGTCTCGTTGATGGCAATGTCAATCTGCTTGGTGTGACTGGATGCACTCCACACAGGTGAAGCGTACTCTGCAGCAGACATGCACAAAGCAAGAGCAGAAGTTCTTAGGACGTGAGGACTTGCCCCCCAGGTGGTGGCTGTGAGCTTCCTCAAAATATTGTTCCGTGAACTAACTTTCAGCCTGGTCTTATGGCAATGTTTCTTGAAGGACAGTGTTCGGTCAAGAGTAACACCTAGATACACGGGTGTTGGACAATGTTGGAGTTGTTTGCCTTGCCATGTAACATCCAGTTCCCGCCGAGCTTCTCTATTCCTTAAGTGAAATGCACATACTTGAGTCTTGTTGGGATTTGGCTTAAGATGATTGGCTTCATAGTAAGATCCAAGGGTATCTAGTGCAGAAGTCAACTTTCCCTCCACCTCTTCAAATGTTTTTCCTTGGGCAGCCACTGCAGTATCATCAGCATAGATGAAGAGCCTAGAATGTTCTGGTATGGGCTGATCGTTAGTGTAAATATTAAATAGCACAGGAGCGAGTACACTGCCTTGAGGTAAGCCGTTCTTTTGTATGCGCCATCTGCTCTTTTTACCATGGAGAAAGACTTGGAACCTTCTATTCTGCAGGAGAGTGCCAATAAGGGATGTTAGTTGGTAGTCGTTGGAGGTCTGGTACACTTTCCTCAGCAACTTTCTGTGGTTGATAGTGTCGTAAGCAGCTGTTAGATCGACAAAGGCAACTCCAGTTATCTCACCTTGTTCATACCCATCCTCGATGTGTTGAGTGAGGTTCAGTATCTGACTGCAACATGACTTTCCAGATCGAAACCCAGCTTGTTGGGGAATGAACTTATCTTCAAGGATGCCGCTAATTCGGTTGAGGATAAGGCGCTCGAAGATCTTGAAACAGTGACATAATAAGGATATTGGGCGAAAGTTTTTAGGATCGTTTGGCTCCTTACCAGGCTTAAGCAGTGCAACCACTCGGGCTTTCCTCCAGAGCCTGGGGATATAAAGCTTAGATACACACTCATTAATCATCGTAAGCAGCCATTGTAGGGTGGTCTGGCCGAACTTTTTGATCTGTTCTACTCTGATGTCATCGATGCCAGCAGCTTTATTCAATTTCAACGTGGAGATGGCAGATTCTAGTTCATTCAAGGTGAAAGGTTCTCGTAGGTTATGGTTCTCATGTCCTGAGGTTCGTTCCAGTTGCTCCCGTGAGCTCCGACCTTTAGTCTTCCCGTTCATGAGTAATTGGGTTGCAATCTGGTCTGCTGTTATTGTGGTGAAGTTTCTAGATGTCGTTGGGTCACCGCTGAGGTTTTTCAGGAGATTCCAGGCCCGCCTACTATTTAACTTCATGTCGAGATTCTCTACCAGTGAGGTCCACTTAGCTTTACAATGTGCTGAGATAGTTTGCAACAATTCCTCGCCAACATGGATAGTATCATCAGAAAATGGGTCTGCCTCAAAGAGATCTTTGTAGTGGTTCATCAGCTGTTTGCTGTTATCAGTCAGTCCTGGTATGTAGCTTGTTCTACAGCCTCTTGGGATAGTCCTTCTAGAAACTGTATGGACGCATTTGACAAATGCCTCATACATCTCAGGTTGCGGCGGGATTTTGGCAACTTCTGTATCAAGTTCTTTGGCAAATCTTTCCCAGTCGGCCTTCTGAAAATTAAACCTTCGCTTGAAAGGCACCTCCTCTGGCACAACCATGGCATTCACTGTGCAAATTATGGGCCTATGTTGGGTAGATGGAATGGGCTTACCCATCATCTTCAAACAACTCCCAGCAACTTTGGATGACACGAAGATATTATCGGGGTTGTAGCCTCTCCTCCATCGGCCACTGTTGAAGGATGCTGGCAGCTTTGGATCATGAATTAGCTGAAGATCATGATTCTCTGCCCAGGTTTCCAGTTTTTCGCCATTTATATCTGAATCTGGGTATCCCCAAGATGTGCTTCGGCAGTTGTAATCGCCAATGATGAAGTTTACGTCCTGGTAGTTGAAGTTGGCAGGTTCCTCAAACGTGAAGTCGACATTGGGGGGCTTGTATATAGAAGTAGCGCAAAAGTGTGGTGTAGATATTGAAAGAATCTCGATGTCATCCTTTCCAGTCAGCGAGGCTGATGTGATATTTAGGTTTGGTTTGGTAAAAATGGCACTGCCGTATTTATCGTGGGGCCTTTCCAGAACAAGCTCCATGCCTGCGATTTTGGGCCGATGGCTGTTGTAGCCCCGGTGAGTCTCTTGCATTAGGAGTATGTCACATTTACATTCGTTGCACAAATCAGCCAATAAGGTCTCTTTCACTGAAGCTATCATTCACAGATTCTATTACAAATGGTGAAACACTGTCACTTGAATATTTATGCAATCTGTCGTTGTTGGATAAGGAGGCAGTGGTTTTGACAGCTAGCGTGTGCATAGCAACAGTTGCTGAGAGAGATGTTGATTGATGTATGCAAAGAAAATAAAGCCGTAGGCGAGTAACGGTATTTGGTCTGAGTCAATGTTATTCCAAGTTAGTTCACATAACATAATTCTGGTGACCCCGACGTGATACGAAAATGGATAACATTGAAAGGACAAAGAAAGTTCGTTCCGTGATTCAGCGATCGATAACAAAGCTGTGCAATGAAGTCACACGGGAGTTCGAGAAGTCCCAAAGAGATCAAGAAGTCATCAGTGCATTAATCGAGTTAATTAATAATAAGATGGTAGAACTTAAAGAACTCGATAGTAATGTGTTAGACGAGCTGTATGATGATTGTGACGAAGAAACTCTTGATGAAGAACAAAATACCATCGATGAGTATGAAAGGAAAACAACAGTTTTGAGGTTAAAATCATTGAAAATTAACGAAACAAACGGTGTAACGGGGACAAGCACTGTGTTGAGTTCGTCTGGAGAGGACACGAGGAGGTACAGACTACCCAAAATCGAATTGCGGAAGTTCAATGGGGACTTCAAGGAGTGGCTAGGATTCTGGGCTTCCTTTTCGAAGATTCACGAAGACACTTCACTTCACGACAGTGATAAATTCCATTACTTGGTTCAATCAATGGAAGTAGGATCAAGAGCTCAGGATTTGGTTGGTAGTTACCCACAGAATGCTGGAAACTACGCAAAGGTAATTGAAGCTCTCAAACAACGGTTTGGAAGAGAGAAATTACTGAAGCAGGTGTACGTGCGTGAGCTTTTGAAACTAGTGATTGACATTGCAAACACGAAACAGGCAGTCGAATTGTCTCGTATGTATGATAAACTTGAGACACATTTACGGGCAATAGAGACTTTAGTCGTGACCACTGAAAAAACAGCTACATTTCTGTACCCCATGGTGGAGTCCAGTCTTCCGGAGGAGTTGATGGTAGCCTGGCAAAGGAGTTCCAATTATGGCAAGGAAGGACCAACTGATCCTGATAAACCTGGTGATTCAAAGAAGTGTGAACTTGATTACCTCATGGATTTTCTCAAACGTGAGGTAGAAGGAGAGGACCAACGAAATCTGGCTAGGGGCGGATTTATTGACTCTTCCATTGAGCAACAGAAGAATAAGTCTTCCAAGTTTCAACGCCGGAAAGAAGAAATACCGACGGCCATGGGGCTGTTCTCCAATCAATCTCCCAGCTGTATCTTTTGTGGGAAGTACCATGATAGCCAGTTGTGTACTAAAGCACACTCTCTGTCATTGTATGAGAAGAGAGCACATGCTAAAGGTAAGAACGCGTGCTTTAACTGTCTGAAGACAGGACATTTAGAGAAACTGTGTAAGGTGCCAAGGAAGTGTCTAATCTGTCACGAAGGTCATACTACTCTTATGTGTTCAGAAACGAGCAGGGGCGTAAAGGATACCACCACCAAAGAGGCTACTTCTGTACAATCGGGTATGACAAGTTGCTCGGGAGACGTCATGCTGCAAACATCTTTCGCAATGATCCAAACTAAAGAAATCACTAGAAAAGTACGGGTTATGTTCGACACGGGGTCGCAAAGAACCTATATACTGAAGAAAACCGTAGAGAAGTTAGGACTATATCCGGCGAAGGAAATAAGATTGTGTCATATGTTATTTGGTTGTGCCAAGGCATTTCGTGAGCATAAAGTGTACCAAATAGATATCAGCAATGCGAGTGGTTCATTTAAAGAGAAGATCAATGTGTTGGATCACTCCCAGATGTGTGAAGTGATTCCTCAAGTGCCTAAAAGACCTTGGTTGAGAGAACTTCAAAGAGAGAAGATTTGGGATGACGGTGCTGGTGAAGGACCATCGGAAATTGATATCTTGATTGGGAATGACCTGTTCGGTAAGTTGCTGACTGGTCGTGTTCATCAACTCAAGAATGGTCTTACAGCAATAGAAACTAAGCTTGGTTGGACAATTAGTGGACGGAAAATGGGTACAGGTGTGGGTGATAGTGTCTCAATGAGTGTGATATCCATGAAACAAAGTGAAGTCACGATTTCTGACTTGTGGGTCTTAGATTTAATCGGTAATCGGGATCCCATTGAACCCACTTCCAAGAATAGACGGGAAGAGCAAGCAAAGATACATTTTGGGCAACATGTCAGCCAGTCATCTGATGGACGGTACACGGTGGGACTGCCTTGGATTTGTGAACCTGTGAATATTCTCAATAATTTAGAAATTGCTCAGAGAAGATTGGAGCCTACTGCCAAGAAGCTCACAGAACGGGGAGTGGTTGACAAATATTCCAATGTGTTTATAGCATGGTTAAAGGAATGAATCATTGAAATAGTGCCAGACAGTGAGATTGATAACAATGCACATTACCTTCCTCACCATCCAGTATTGAAACCAGAGAGCTTTACCACACCTATCAGACCTGTCTTCGATACTTCTTGTAAGAGGGGTAGAGCTCCCTCTCTCAATGATTGTTTGGAAAAAGGGCCCAACTTCATAGAGCTCCTTCCCACCATCATCCACCGATTCCATATAGGAAGGATAGGTGTGGTCACTGACATTCATAAGGCTTTCCTCATGATTGAGGTTAGAAAGGAAGATCGGGATTATTTAAGGTTTTGTGGCGGAAGGAAAATTTGTCGACAGAAACCGTCATATATAGACATACACGGGTGGTTTTTGGACTGAGCTGTAGCCCTTTCTTACTGACAGCAGTGATTGTACTGCATTTAAGTACTGTTTCAGCAGACGATAAAGGTGTTGCGAAAAGGCTGTTGAGTGCCCTGTTCGTGGACAATTGTGTGACGTCAGTATACTCTGAGTGGGAGTCGAGAGAGTTCAATTCCAAGACCACGAGCATGTTAGCGACAGTACAGATGGAGCTACGACAGTGGACATGGAGTATACAGGATGGGACAAGAGCTGACCTGCTTCATGACAATCAGTATGAAGTGTTTGCAAAGGGGGATGAATTTGTTGCGACAACCATCCCAGTATTGGGTCTCACCTGGGATCGTCAATCAGATTGTCTGACGATCGAGATAAAGTACACTGATTTGTGTGAGACCATTACTAAGCGTACGATCTTGGCTAGACTACATAGGGTATTCGATCCGATAGGGTTCCTGTGCCCTGTGTTGCTCATTCCTAAATTAATTCTGCAAGAAATCAACAAGTGTGGGTGGTGGGAGCGATTGATACGTTCCGTCAAAGATGTGCTTCGTAGAGTATTGGGGAGAGCCACTCTGAATTATGAGGGATTTCTGACTTGTGTTTGTGATGCCGAGTCTGTGATCAATAGTCGGCCTCTAACATACGTGACAGAAGATCCAGAAGACTTGGTTCCTTTTGACTCCAGCAATGTTACTTGTGACAGACAGTTGGCAACAGTTATTTTTGTTTTTTGTGAGAAAAGAAGGACAAGGAACAGTGCATCCAAGATGGAGTCTTTTGAGTGTTATTTGTAATGTGTGTGCATTTTTCTTGTGAATAAATATCTTTTCATTTTCCCGAATAAGTACGAAGTGACGTTTCTGTTCGTAACATCTGGCGACCGTGACAGGACATAGAAAGGAAAATGAGCGATATTCGAAGTTTGATAAGAAAACGTGGTGTAAACCGTGCATCGTTCACGAAAATTGTAGCTTCACTTCAAGTTTTGTTGGAGAAAGAAATAAAGGACATAGTCGCTATCCGAGGAGATTACGCCTTAGTGGAAGAGAAGGCTAACCTCATAAGTAATCTGAACCATGAGATCTTCCAACACCTCATGGAAGATGCGGTGTCAGAAGAAGACCTGATCACAGAAGTAGACGGAGTAGATGACTATAAACGCAAGTTTCATATGTTAGCAGCGGCTGTTTCCGATGCTCTTGCAATGGAGAGAAAACGTGAAGACGAAGTCCAGTCAACAGTAAGCACCAGTAACACTCATAACCTAAAAAGTAAATATCGCCTTACAAAGATCGAATTCCGAAAATTTGGTGGAAATCTACGAGATTGGTTAGGTTTCTGGAATCAATTTCAAAAGATTGATGAAGATGAAGGGTTAGATAATGCCGATAAATACGAATATCTTATCCAAGCAACATTGCCAAACTCCAAAGCTCGCGACATCGTTGATAGTTTTCCAGCCACAAGTGGAAATTACCCTAAAGCAATACAGAAACTTAAATCACGTTTTGGCAAAGATTCTTTGTTGGTGGAAGTCTACACTAGAGAACTATTGACAATGATGAATTCTTGTAGTAGTCTTGACATCTCATCATTATATGATAGACTCGAAACTCAACTTGGTGCTTTGGAGAGCCTAGGTGTAACTTCCGAGAAATATGCAGCAATGTTATTTCCTATGATTGAATCATGCTTGTCTATAGATGTGTTACGTGCCTGGCAGAGGAGTGGCGGTGGGAAGGAATGTGACCCTAGTGAACGTCTTAAAGGTTTGATGAAATTCCTGGAGAATGAAGTAGAGAGTGAGGAAAGGATCAAACTGGCCATCCCAAGTAAAGGTAACATCAATGTGAATCCTGACAAGTCAAAAGGTACGAAGAAAATTGACATTTACAGTGAATCGCCACCTACCGCAGCTGCACTTGTGGATTGTAATCTTAAACTAAACTGTATATTTTGTGATAGGTCCCATGCTAGTTCAAACTGCTCCGTAGCAAAGCAGATGGCTTTAAAGGAGAGAGTCTCAATTGTGAAGAATAAGAGAGCATGCTTTCTCTGTCTGAAGAAAGGACATGTTTCAAAGATGTGCAGAAGTCAGTTAAAATGTGATTCCTGTAGCAAAAAACATAACAGCCTAATATGTCTAGGCCCAACACATTCCTCTGAAGCTACCAATGAGAAACTTCAGTCTCATTCTTTGATTTCAAATGAAGAACGTAGTGGTGTGCAAGGTGTTATTTTGCAAGCATTAAAGGTGAAGGTCATTGGAGAATCCTCTGCAATGGAGGTAAGGGCTCTACTGGATACTGGCAGTCAGAGATCTTATATGCTTGAATCAGTGGCACAGAAGTTAGGTTACAGTAGTCATCGCACAGAAATGCTACGCCATTCACTATTTGGTGGGGTAGTCACCGAAGAGAGCCAGCATATGTGCTATATGATCTACATAGAGAGTTTAGGAAAGCCTTATGCCTGCAATTTTGAAGTCTTAGGGCAACAAGTAATTACAGGGTACAATACTATGTTAAAGGGCCCATGGTTGCAAGAACTAAGAGCAAAAGGGATACAGAATTATGATACTGAAGGTCCCATTGAACTATTAATAGGCGCTGATGTCGCTGGAAAGTTAACGACTGGACAAACGTGTACACTAAGCAATGGTCTTGTGTGTATTGAGATTCTGCTGGGGTGGACTGTGATGGGTAAAGTAGTTTCCGGAGATCAATCAAGCATGACCAACCTCGTCACTTCTCTCTTTATCAGAGATGCTTCAGTTGAAAATCTGTGGGAACTGGACGTGCTAGGTATCAGCGATCCTGCCGTAAAGAAAACTAAAACTGAAGAAAACTTTGCAACAATGGAGCACTTTCAGAAAACCGTGTCTATTAATGGAGAATTTAGGTATGAAGTCCATTTACCCTGGAAAGAAAACATATCATTTCTTGTATCTAACAGGGTCATGGCTGAGAAGAGGTTAGTCAACACAAGGAAGAAAGTGGAAAATTTTGGACTAGGCGAGACGTATGAAAATATTTTCACCGAGTGGGAAAGGAGTGGTGTTATTGAACCGGTTCAGGAGGATGAAAACTTCAGACACTATCTACCGCATCGAGCTGTTGTGAAGGAAAGTAGTTCAACGACACCTGTTCGTCCTGTATTTGACGCCTCAGCGAAGGAAGCGGGAACCCCTGCTTTGAACGATTGTTTGTATGATGGCCCCAACCTGATTGAGCTAATCTCTGCTATTCTTCTTAGATTCCGAGAGAGGAAAGTAGGAATTATTGCAGACATTGAGAAGGCCTTCCTTCAGATAAGCATACGGAAAGAAGATCGAAACTATATCTGCTTCCTGATGTGGCAGGACGTTGGGAATAATTACAAGATCTTCAAGCATGCCAGGCTGGTTTTCGGCTTAACTTGTAGTCCGTTTCTCCTGGTGGCTGTCTTGGAGTATCACCTGAAGAAGTACTTGGAAAACCCGCAATTCAATCCCCTATTCATCAAGAGACTTCTACAGAGCTTCTACGTGGACAACGTTGTCACTAGCCTTGACAGGGAATCGGAGGTGGGCGAGTTTATCAATCAAGCTAGTAGGGTACTATCAGAAGGCAGTTTTAATTTGAGGGGATGGCAGTTCTCTCAGGATGATGACCAGTCTGCTACCCTTTCATCTGTTTTGGGACTGTTATGGGATCGACAGGAGGATACACTTACTTTAAATTTGCATTGGTTGAATAGCCTTCAGGTGGGAGAAGTGACGAAAAGGACAATTCTGTCACTCGCACATCGAATTTTTGATCCAGTTGGTGTGACATGTCCTGTTACCCTTTGTGTTAAACTGTTGATTCAAAGGACCTGGAAGACTCATATAAGATGGGATAGTGCAGTTGATGAGAAGTCCAGAGACGAGTTTCTGGCCTGGGTAAAGGATCTACCTCACCTGGTAGAAATCAAGATTCCTCGATGGTTTGGAAGAAGTGACCATGTGCAAATTCATGTCTTCTGTGATGCCAGCCAACTTGCATACGCAGCAGTAGTCTTCATAAGATGCGATTCCAACAATCAAGTGAGTGTACAGTTATGTGATGCAAGATCTCGTGTGGCCCCCCTCAAGGAAGTGACAATCCCCAGATTGGAATTGCTGGCTGCTACAATTGGTGCACGGTTGCTTAAATGTGTGTTGGAATCTATTTCACTGGAAGTTCATGAGTTTTTTCTCTGGTCTGACTCGTCCACAGTTCTAGCATGGATCTGCAGGACTGAGAACTGGTCGGTGTTTGTCCGCAATCGTGTGAATGAGATCAGGAATTTGACCAATTTAAACTGCTGGCGACATGTTCCAGGTTCATTGAATCCAGCTGATTTACCGTCACGTGGCTGTTCTGCATCGCAATTAGTAGCCTCTCGATGGTGGGAGGGACCTGCCTGGTTGTACGAATCTCCAGATTGTTGGCCTCAAACAAAAGTGGTGTATGACGAAGAGAGTATCGCAAAATAAATGAAGAAAAACCCTGTGAATTCTATGACTGTAACCAATGAAGGTCCCCTCTGGTATGCCAGGTATTTTTCCAGCTATCACAGAATAGTTCATCTAATCGCATGGATTCTTCGTTTCTGTAAGAATTGTCTTAGACGTGAGAGGATCTCGCAAGAAAATCTGCAAGTTGAAGATTTGGAAAGGGCTGAAATTATACTCATTTCTATAATTCAACGAGAAAGCTTCCACGGATTAGTTGATAAACGTCTATCTTCACTACATCCATTCCTGGAAGATGGTGTTCTCAGGGTTAAAACGAGACTACTACTGCGAGAAGATTTGAAGCAATTCAGGTTCCCAATGATTCTCCCGGCGAACCATGTCATCACCTCTCGCTTGATTATGGATGAGCACGTGAAAGAAAATCACATTGGAGTACAACTTCTTCTTAATCATCTGAGACAACGCTTCTGGATCATCGGTGGAAGGAGGACAGTTAGAAAAATTATAAGAAAATGTGTCAAGTGCCGGAGGCATGATGGACAACATACCAAAATCGCTCAGGCCCCTCTGCCCCTGGACCGCATACGGGAAGCCTGTGTATTTGAAGTGATAGGAGTGGACTTGGCAGGTCCGGTGTTCCTGAGGGATGAAAGTAAAGCTTGGATTGTAGTTTTCACATGTGCGTTGTATCGCGCTGTTCATCTCGAAATGGTTACTTCTCTCTCGACAGAGGCGTTTGTGCAAGCGTTCCGGCGGTTTGTAGCAAGAAGAGGACGCCCCTTTGTGATTTACTCAGACAATGGTACAAATTTCACGGGTACAGATAACGCGTTTCAAAGTGTTGACTGGGAGAATATTTCCAAACACCATTCGGTTGAACGTATTACTTGGAGATTTAATCCCCCTAGTGCTCCTTGGTGGGGAGGCTTCTGGGAAAGGTTAATACGTCTAATTAAACAGCTTCTGAAACGAGTTTTGGGTAAAGCCTGTCTAACTTACCAAGAAATGCTTACCCTTCACTGCAGTATAGAAGCCACCATAAATGCAAGACCGCTAACATATCTGA
This sequence comes from Meconema thalassinum, assembly GCA_946902985.2. Classification (NCBI taxonomy): domain Eukaryota; kingdom Metazoa; phylum Arthropoda; class Insecta; order Orthoptera; family Tettigoniidae; genus Meconema; species Meconema thalassinum. The sequence continues at coordinate 591,481,300 of OX336391.1, forward strand.
CCGATGGATGTGAAGATATAAGTCCACTCACCCCTGCCTGCTTTCTACAAGAAATTAAGACAACTGGAGTTCCAGAATGTGATGCATTGGATGCTATAACCCTGAATCAAAGAAATCGTCATCTTCTGAACCTAAGAATGGCATTGAAAAAAAGATTCCAGCAGGAATATCTGGGACTTTTGGCACTAGGTAAACCGAGTTGTAAACCAACTCTTTTGTTCAAGAGAGGTGACATTGTCCTAGTTGGATCAGATGGCACTAAGAGGATAGATTGGCCCCTTGGAAAAATTGTGGACTTGTTCCCTGGAACTGATGGTAATACAAGACTTGCAAGGGTTGTTACATCTAAAGGAGAACTCTTGAGACCGATGCAGCGACTCTACCCACTAGAAGTACCTGATGAAGACAGCACACCTTTAAGGAGTGGCTTGAATAAGAAAACGGCTACTGCTTTAGGAGAGCCGACTGGAACTGGTGTTCAACCCCCAAAGACTACACGTTCGGGTAGAACTGTCAATGTTCCTGCAAGATATGTGGAGTAGTTGAGGATGTCTTTCCTCAACGGTGGGAGGATGTGACAGACAGTTGGCAACAGTTATTTTTGTTTTTTTGTGAGAAAAGAAGGACAAGGAACAGTGCATCCAAGATGGAGTCTTTTGAGTGTTATTTGTAATGTGTGTGCATTTTTCTTGTGAATAAATATATTTTCATTTTCCCGAATAAGTACGAAGTGACGTTTCTGTTCGTAACATTATTCAAGGATATGGTGGAAGATAGAACGCCAGATTTGGACATATTGGAGAAAACGAACACTCAAAGAAAACTCCGCCACCTTAATAGAGTCAGAGAAGCCTTCAAGTCAAGATTCAGGAAGGAATAACTAAGACTCCTTATCCTGAAAGGGAAAGAGAAGAATCCAACAGCGATCAAGGTGGGAGATCTGGTGCTCGTCGAGACAGCCAAGAAGAGAATCGAGTGGCCCACCGCTCGAATCATTGACTTAATACCTGGCGCAGATGGCAACTTTCGGGTGGCAAAACTCAAGACCAGTGTAGGAGTGTTTGTTCGTCCTTTACAGCGTCTCTAACCTCTAGAGGTTTCAACAGTCGACAAATATTTCGCTGTGGTAACAGAAAAGGGTCATGAGGAAAAGCGTGGCGAATCTGTAAGTGAAGTGGTTAGTGATTAGAAAGAACCACTTAAGACTAAATGCGGTAGAGAAGTTAAACGACCAGCTAGATACTGGGATAATCGATTACTCTGTTTAACTACGATACATGATAACCTTTTGGGAGTATATGTACTGTCCTGTGTTAATAGTATGGTAAGTTTCAATGTTGTTCCACCTCATGGGTGCCATATCAATCATATGTTCATGATTCTTTAGCCTCACTAAAGAAGGTGGGAGTGTATGTTGGATAAGGAGGCAATGGTTTTGACAGCTAGCGTGTGCATAGCAACAGTTGCTGAGAGAGATGTTGATTGATGTATGCAAAGAAAATAAAGCCGTAGGCGAGTGACGGTATTTGGTCTGAGTCAATGTTATTCCAAGTTAGTTCACATAACAGTCGTTTCTCAAGATTCGCCTTTTCACGGCGTGTTTCTCGGATATACCAAAAATATTACAGCAATCAATAATTATGAATATTGCTATTATTTTAAACACTTTGACGAGCTTTTCACGACCCTCTGTCCACCATGTGGTGTCGCCTTGCACATTTGCTATACGCACAAAAATCACTAAATTCACTAATTTTCCAAAATATCACGTTATCGTGATTACAATCCGTAGAACACAATTTACACTAGCACTGAGGTGTTGAAATACTGTTGGATGCCTTAGCAATCCTTCGATGAGACTCACTAGTCTTATAACAACCAAATTATCATCGGTCCACTCGATCGGACTTGTCAAATACACTTCCGTGCGGCTCAAGCGCACGTAGGATTGTTAATTTCGCCTAGCTTGGCGTGTTCCGGCTTCTACTACCGTCGAAGACATTTAGCAACTACTTCCCTGTTCCTCGCGTTTCTGCGATGAGAATACCTTCAAATTACCAAAATATTACCATTTTACAGTTGCTAATGATGTAGAATTACAGATTATGCTTTTCTCAAAGATGCACATCGTAGATAAGAATCTGCGATCATGATTAAATTATTCCATGCTTCCAAATGAAGTCAAAAGTTCTTTTGAAGCTGCGACAAGCTTCCCAAGTGCGTTCAGTGATTCATGGTCGGAGTATTCCATGTTTACACTAAAAATCATCACCAGCATGAGCTTAGGCGGGCTCAATAGTAGTTTAGACTGTTATAAGGCACGGGTCATGATGTTAGAACAAAATATGCAGATCATTGAATGCACGAAGTGTTGTTTTACGTGCCTCAAGCCAAACCATACAGTATCTCCTAAAAGTGTAAAATTAGGGTACGTGTGTGATTTGTGATTAAAAAAACATGTAGGCCTTGTTCTTATGTGTCCAGATCTTGAAAAAATAGGAATACCGTAGTATATCTGTCAAAGACAATTCTAAATCTGAATCAGTTGTACAGAACAATGCACTTGCTAATCTCACATGTGACACGGGAGTAATGCTTCCTACCCTGAATGTCCAGGTCATCATTGATACAGGGTTTCGAGATGAGATGAGATATCAACCAGCCAAAGAGGAAGTAATTGTGCACTCCCTTTTTGGTGGACAAAAATCCGGTAACTGTACTCTCAATATCTTCAGAATTCATCTGACAAGTCGTAATAAGGAATATCTCTGTAATTTTGAGGCCTTGGATCAAGATAACATATGTGGGAATTTGTCTTGTATTGAAAAGGGGCCTTGGATGGCAGAACTCAAGGGCACTGATGTAAAACTGTCTGATGTTAATCAAGATGCGGGCTCCATTGAGATTCTTAATGGTGCAAATATGGCAGGCAAGCTCTACACTGGAAATGTTAGGCATCCTTCCTGTGAGCTAGTAGCTGTACAGACTAGATTAGGGTGGACTCTAATGGGTAAAGTGCCTTTCCCTACTACCAACACTAATGCAGCTATGTTGATAACATGTATGCTGGTGAACGATATGAATGTAGCTGATCTATGGAAATTGGACCTGATCGGTATTACAGACCCTTCAGAGAATAAAACCTAACTGGAATTGCAGGCTGAAGTACAAAATCACTCTGTAGAAACTGTAGAAATTAATCCTGATGGTAGGTATGAAGTTAAAATGCCTTGCTTAGAAGGGCATCCACCACTACCAAGTAATTTTAATTTAGCCGTGCAAAGGTTGGATTCAACCATCAAACGGTTGAACGCTGATAATTGTTATGATCAGTACCAAAATGTGTTTGATTAGTGGCTTGATGAAGGAGTGATCAAAAAGGTACTACAATCTGAGCTTGATGAGGGAAGACATTACTTGCCTCATCGACATATTCTGAAAGAAGACAGTTCTACCAAATTCAGACCTGTCTTTGAAGCATCGGCTCAAGAGAAGCATACACCATCACTCAATGATTGTTTACATAAAGGGCTGAATTTAATAGAATCAGTTCCTAGACTTTTGGTGCAATATCGTCTAAAAGGAGTTGGAATTGTCTCCGACATCCGACGAGTATTTTTACACATAAGTTTGAACCCAAGTGACAGAGATTTCTTACGATTTCTGTGGAGAGAAAGGACAATCATTTGGTTGTTTTTCGCCATCAAAGAGTTATTTATGGAGTTGTTTGCAGTCCCTTTCTACTAGGAGCAGTGATACATCACCATCTCTTCTAATAGCGAGAAAGATGTCTACTGGGTAATATCAGTTTTTCCTTGTCAACTACAGAAATTTTCATGGGCAGTTTCTATGTAGACAACTGCATTACAAGTTTGAACAACAGTAACGAAGTTGAGAAGTTCATTCAAGAATCCAGTGACCTGATGAATTTTTACAAATTTGATTTGCGAGGCTGGGAGAAAACTGATCCTGATGTTCCTGAAATGGAAAGTACCGAGACGAAGGTGCTTGGTTTAGTTTGGAATAGAAAGCATGTTACTCTTCAACTAAATTCTAATTGTATATAATGTTGTGATAAGAAAGTCACTAAAATGATCATCCTTTTATGTGTGCATAACGTATTTGATCCCATAGGGTTTTCATGTCCTGTTACCCTACAGCCAAAACTTATCTTGCGAACAGCCTAGGAGTCGAAAGTGGGATGGGATGAAGAAGTAGGTGAAAACATTCGATCAAAATTCATTCTGTGGACTGTTGTTTTACCTTTTGGACGTCAAGTCCACAAATGGTTGCCTAGATCAGCTGCTCCTACTGATAAGTGGAGTATTCATACCTTCTATGATGCTAGTGAGTCGGCATATGCTGCTGTTGCTTACCTAAGTATGGAGAGGGAGAACAGTGTAACGGTTCAACTGATTCAGGCAAAAACGAGGGTTGCTCCTGTCAAGAAAATGACAATACCTCGACTCGAGTTGCTGGCGGCAACTATTGGTTCTAGACTGTACGCATCCGTTATTGAGTCCTTCAACTTCCTGTGTAAAGTATATTACTGGACTGACTCTTGTTCGGTGTTAGCATGGATACGTAGGGAAGATCAATGGGGCACATTTGTCTGGAATAGAGTGGAAGAGATAAGAATATTGACCGAGATTGAGCAGTGGCATTTTGTACCTGGAGTTAAAATCCCGCCGATCTTCCATCTAGAGGCTGTTCTGGACGGCAACTTCTTCTGTCAAAATGGTGGGAGGGACCTGAGTCTTTGTATGAACCTCAGGATAACTGGCCTTCTGCAGACTCAAATTATGATGCAAGAAGATATAAGTAAGGAAAGGAGAAAAGCAGTATTTTCTTCCATAATCGCTGTAAAAGATGCATCTTGCCCAAAGGACTGATATTACAAGTATTTCTCCAAGTACAACAAAATCATTAGAATGATTGGCTGGATGTACAAATTTGGCTATAATGGTAGAGCATCCAACGTGAAATGCAGTGCGAAGAAAATGGGCCCTTTATATGCTGACGAAGTGAAAGAGGCTGAACTCTGAGTTTTGAAGTATGTCCAGCAGAAGTCCTTTACAGGAGTCTCAGATAAGAATGTTTCAAGCTTGCAACCCTTCGAAGACCAAAGTGGAATCATCCGCCTGAAGACAAAGATATCCAATAGGCCTGATAATAGAGTGAATTTTCGATTTCCTGCTCTATTGCCAAAGAATCATCCTGTAGTGCTTCTTCTCATTATAAGCGTTCATGAGGAACAATGCCATGTGGGAGTTCAGGGACTTATCGCCATCTTGCGTGAACATTTTTGGATTATGGGAGGGTGACAAACTATTCGATCTGTAAGATCCCTATGTGTAGATTGCAAGAGGCTGGAAGTAAAGAGACTAGAAGCACCTACTATTCCTCTACCAGTGAAACGAGTAAGAGATGCTGCTGCGTTCGAGATGACAGGAGTTGATCTAGCTGGACCACTTTTTCTTAAGGATCATAAGAAAACCTGGATCGTATCTTCACATGTGGCGTGATCCGTGCAGTTCATCTTGAGTTAGTTCTTTCCTTTTCCACAGATGATTTTATACTGGCTTGACAGCGTTTTGTAGCAACATGAGGCAACACATTATAATATTTAGTGATAAAGGAACACATTTCATAGGAGCAGACAATGCCTTTAGCAAGTTGGAGTGGCAAAAGGTTGTAGAATATAGTACATTTCGAAGGATCACATGAAAATTCATCCCTCCCACCGCTGTGTGGTGGGGTGGATGGTGGGATAGGATTGAGGGTATGACGAAGAGGTTGTTGAGGAAGGTGCTAGGAAGATCTTCGCTCAACTATCTTGAGATAGAAACTCTCCTCTGTAATTGCGAAAGCATCCTAAATTCTCATCCACTAACTTTTATGTCAGATAATGCTCTGGAGCCTACTCCTATAACACTTGCAATGTTTATTCAAGATGTCAGGGAAGGAGGAATTCCTGGATGTGATGTAATCGAGGCAACTGACTTGAACAGAAGGGTGAAATATAGTGTAAAACTAAGGGAAGATTTGAGGAAGCGTTTTAGAGAATAGTATCTGGGACAACTGAATCAATAAGCTGGAGAAAAGGATTGCTCAAGAATACAAATTGGAGATGCAGTCTTGGTTGCCAATGAAAGGGATAAATGTTTGGACCGGCCTTTAGGAAAAGTGGGAGTTACTGTCCGGAAAGGATGGTGTTGTAAAACGTGTACGACTTTGGACCCCATCAGGAGGGTTCTTACGCCCAGTGCAAAGATTGTACCCTTTACTTGAAGCTCCAGAAGTAGCCAATAGTTCAACTGGAATAAGGGAGATGCTTATGGAGCGAGCTAAGGGGAAAGACGGTGCTGCTGAGGTGAGACGTCCCAATGATGTTTCTCAAGAAAGTTCACACAGCGGAAAAAGAAGTGAAACGATTGTGACAAAAAGAGGGAGATTCATTAAATTTCCCAGGAAATGTTTAGATTGAATTTTTTTATTTTGGCTTCAATTTTGTGTATACAGTATATATATTGTTGTTGTTGTTTAATAAATTAGGTGGGAGGATGTTGCGTTTGCTTGTTAAGTGTTGACAGTTCTGCTGATAACAGCATTATAATTGTGAACTTACCATTTAGGTATGATCTTATTAATGAGTCTTGAGTTAACAGAGCGATCAGAAAAACCAACCTGAATCAAAAATAATGTGTAGTCGCTACCGGTATTGAGATGTGCGCTTGATGGATGACGTACAAGCTGGCTGCTAGAATTTTGGACTTGTTGTGGTGGTGATAGCATGAACTATACGAGGACTAGGTCATTTAGAATGGAAGAGGCTACTCTAATAATTATGGTTTTTACTCGAGGAGAAATCTGTGTTGTAATTGATGTGTAGAAAAATGTATAAAATACCGTAGTATTTTGATTGAGTGTCTTCATTTGTACTCCCGGTTGTTACAAGGGCTATTTATCCCATTTTTAACGATAGAAGTACGTCGGGGACATTTGGCGTCCAACGTCACGGCAGAATTTATTTACATGATTGTGCTAATTATTATGTTGATATGGATTGTAATGTTATACAGTGTAGGTATTACTACTAGTGGAGTGTTACAGTGTGGTGCAATAGCACATAGTGTAGTGTTATACAGTGTAGGTATTACTACTAGTGGAGTGTTACAGTGTGGTGCAATAGCACATGGTGTAATGTTATACAGTGTAGGTATTACTACTAGTGGAGTGTTACAGTGTGGTGCAATAACACATAGTGTAGTGTTATACAGTGTTGGTATTGCTACTAGTGGAGTGTTACAGTGTGGTGCAATAGCACATAATGTAGTGTTATACAGTGTTGGTATTGCTACTAGTGGAGTGTTACAGTGTGGTGCAATAGCACATAGTGTAGTGTTATACAGTGTAGGTAGATAGATTTATATTAATTCCATTTGATCAAATACATGCATTCAATACATTTTTGATATAGGACACGTCAGAATTTACATGCATAAAATAAAAGAACTAACAGGTATATATTACTAAGATTATAACTATTTATAACTTATTATAATAGCAAATCTTAATAGATACAATCTTATTGCACAACTATTTACACCTCACTCTATTATCATAATATGAAAACTTAATTCTATAAATACAACAACATACAGCTAGGTATTAAAATTAAATTAAAAAAGTAAAATATAGTTATAGATTCCATCACTCCTATACGCTAAAATATTCAACTACTGAGTAAAAACAATGGCACTGCAGATAAGCTTTCAACATTCTATCAAAGGTTTTTATTTTTGGGGCCAGTTTTATATACTGGGGTAGTTTATTGTATAATTTAACTCCAGTGTGAAAAGTTCCTTTTTGATATATGCTTGTGTGTGTGTGTGAAATATGAATGTTTTGATTTTGTCTTGTGTTATGCCTATGAACATCATTGTTTGTTTTAAGAAAAACATCTTTATTCATTAAATTCTTTTTAAAAAACATAATACTTTCAAAGATATATATGCAGGGCAGTGGGAGAATGTTTAAATCTTTAAACAGAGGTCTACATGATTCTCTCGAGTTTACATTTGCCATAATTCTAATCGCTCTCTTTTGTATCCTAAACGTGCTTAGTACATCTGGCGACATACCCCAAAATATGATCCCATATCTTAAGTATGAATGGAAATAAGCAAAATAAGTATTTCTTAATGTGTGCATGCTAGTGCAGGTTTTCAAAATACGTAACGCAAAGCACATCGAGTTCAGTTTAGTATTCAGATATTGTATATGTTTATTCCATTTCAAGTCTTGTTGTATCCATAGTCCTAAAAACTTTGTTTCTGATTTATTTTCTATTTGATGACCTTTTAATGTTATATTGGGCATCGCAGGATTCCTATTCTGTATAGTGTGTAAATTTAGACATACTGTCTTTTTATAGTTTATTATGAGGCGATTATCTTGTGACCATTTGGTTAACTCTCCTGTAACGGAGTCAGCAGACTGCTGTATGACCTGTTTAGTTTCACCTTTTATTACGAGTGTTGTATCGTCCGCAAACAAAATTTCCTTATGTGAATGAACGTTCTGTGTTATATCATTGATATATAGAAGAAAGAGTAGTGGGCCCAAAACCGATCCCTGGGGTACTCCAAATTCAATAATTCCCTCATTGGACAATGTTTCATTAAGTAATTTGGTTCCATCATCCTTGTGTCTCAAGCTTACTATTTGTTTACGCCTTGTTAAGTAAGACTCTATCCATTTATTAGCTAGACCTCTAACACCATATTGATTTAGTTTGGTAAGGAGGATTTTATGGTCAACTACATCAAATGCTTTCGATAAATCCAAGAATAGGCCAGTTACATGTTCCTTATTGTCAATTAATTTCAGTATACTATTACTACATTCGTAAATTGCTGTCTGTGTAGATTTTTCCGTTCTAAATCCATGTTGTGAGTTTGATAATATTTTATTTTTTTCTATGAAACTTATCAGTCTCTTATACATAATTTTTTTCACAATTTTTGCAATACCAGTTGGTAAGGTAATAGGACGATAGTTATCTAATTCATCTTTTGAACCGTTTTTGTGCACTGGAATTACTTTTGATAACTTCAAAATATCCGGGTAAGTTCCTGAGAGAATTGAACTGTTTATTAAGTGCGTAAGTGGATTTATTATATTTTCGGCACATTTCTTTAAAATTGCATCAGGGATGCCATCAATGCCAGCACAGAATTTATTTTTTAGCTCTTTTATAACTATTCTTACCTCTTCACTTGTGACATGATTTATAAATAAAGAATCACTGCATATATTTATTTTATTATTAGAATTTAGTGTATTTACCTGTGATTTATTTAATAATTTTTGCGGAATTTCCAGAAAATAGTCATTAAAAGTGTTTGCTATTTCCTCTGGATTATTCATCACTTTATTATTTCTGGTCAGTGTAATGTTCCTTTGTATTTTAGCATATTTTCCAGTTTCTTTCTTTATTACGGACCACATAGCCCTGTTTTTATTAGATGATTGGGAAATAAAATTATCATTATGCATTTTCTTTGCTAGTCTTATTACCTTATTTAATATGCAAGTGTATTTTTTGTAGTATAAATTGAATTCAGGTGTTGTGTGGTATTGTTTATATAATTTGTGTAGAAATTTCTTTCTTTGACATGAATTTATAATCCCTGTTGTTATCCAATTGCTAGTTTTGTTATTTTGAACAGTTCTTCGTTTAAAGGGGAATGCTATTTCAAAATAGTGTTTTAGGGTACTGTTAAATGCATTAAATTTATCATTTACATTTTCTAGTTCATAAATTTCTGACCATGTATCCTTATTTAATAAGTCATTGAAATATGTAACATTTGCTTCAGTGAATGACCTGCACTTTGATTTTACTCCATTATCATTATTATTGATTACTTCGGATACTTCAAAACTCAGTATTTGTCCATGGTGGTCACTAAAACCCGGACAATAGACTTCTATTGAATGGTGATATTTATCTGTATTTATAAAAATTTGATCAGGAGTGGTTTTACTAAATTTTGTTATTCTTGTTGGTGTATTTACTGTAGGTTTCAGTCCATAGGAAATTAGTAACTGGTTTAATAATTCACAATTTCTATCAAGTTTTAAGAAATCCACATTTACATCCCCACAAATTATTATATCGAAATTTACTTTGCTCATGTTATTGAGTAACAATTCTAGTTTATCTATAAATAGAGGAAACTTTCCTGACGGAGAACGGTATACGCATACAATTATTAACTTAAACTGCTGAATTTTTACGGCAGAGAATTAAAAATCCTGTTCCATAATTAGATAATCATAAGCTGTTATCTGTTCATGATCTAAATTATTTCTTAAGAAGATGCAAGTACCACCATGGCTAATATTAGATCTAGAGTATTTACTAGCTTGTATAAACCCTGGGAATTGAATTAATTCGAGTTGTTCCTCTTTCAGCCAATGTTCTGAAATACATAGTGCTGAGATGTCTTTAAGTTCATTTTTAAGCATTAGATTTATGTAATCAATTTTATTATAAAGAGACTGGACATTCTGGTGGTAAATTTTAAATTTGTTACTTTTGCAAGCTTGTGTTGGTGATTTATTTACATTATTATTATCATAATTGTTATTATTATTGTTGCTAGACAAATCCGAAATACCATTGTTGCACTCCGTTAAATTTGACTTCAAAAGATGTGAATGCCAAACCTCACGTTTGGCTTCTTCTACCAGTTTCCCTGCTTCCACTCTAATGATATTACTGTCGAATTATTCTTACCATTTGAATTTACAATTTTGCAGATTTCATCACTAAGATACTCTTTTCCTAATCTATTTAAGTGTAGGCCATGTTGGTATTGCTACTAGTGGAATGTTACAGTGTGGTGCAATAGCACATAATGTAGTGTTATACAGTGTTGGTATTACTACTAGTGGAGTGTTACAGTGTGGTGCAATAGCACATGGTGTAATGTTATACAGTGTAGGTATTACTACTAGTGGAGTGTTACAGTGTGGTGCAATAGCACATAGTGTAATGTTATACAGTGTAGGTATTACTACTAGTGGAGTGTTACAGTGTGGTGCAATAGCTCATAGTGTAGTGTTATACAGTGTAGGTATTGCTACTAGTGGAGTGTTACAGTGTGGTGCAATAGCTCATAGTGTAGTGTTATACAGTGTAGGTATTACTACTAGTGGAGTGTTACAGTGTGGTGCAATAGCTCATAGTGTAGTGTTATACAGTGTAGGTATTGCTACTAGTGGAGTGTTACAGTGTGGTGCAATAGCACATAGTGTAGTGTTATACAGTGTAGGTATTGCTACTAGTGGAGTGTTACAGTGTGGTGCAATAGCACATAGTGTAATGTTATACAGTGTAGGTATTACTACTAGTGGAGTGTTACAGTGTGGTGCAATAGAACATAGTGTAATGTTATACAGTGTAGGTATTACTACTAGTGGAGTGTTACAGTGTGGTGCAATAGCACCTAGTTTAATGTTATACAGTGTAGGTATTACTACTAGTGGAGTGTTACAGTGTGGTGCAATAGCACATAGTGTAGTGTTATACAGTGTAGGTATTGCTACTAGTGGAGTGTTACAGTGTGGTGCAATAGCACATAGTGTAATGTTATACAGTGTAGGTATTACTACTAGTGGAGTGGGGCAGTGTGGTGCAATAGCACCTAGTGTAGTGTTATACAGTGTAGGTATTGCTACTAGTGGAGTGTTACAGTGTGGTGCAATAGCACATAGTGTAATGTTATACAGTGTAGGTATTACTACTAGTGGAGTGTTACAGTGTGGTGCAATAGAACATAGTGTAATGTTATACAGTGTAGGTATTACTACTAGTGGAGTGTTACAGTGTGGTGCAATAGCACCTAGTGTAATGTTATACAGTGTAGGTATTACTACTAGTGGAGTGTTACAGTGTGGTGCAATAGCACCTAGTGTAATGTTATACAGTCTAGGTATTGCTACTAGTGGAGTGTTACAGTGTGGTGCAATAGCACATAGTGTAATGTTATACAGTGTAGGTATTGCTACTAGTGGAGTGTTACAGTGTGGTGCAATAGCACCTAGTGTAATGTTATACAGTCTAGGTATTGCTACTAGTGGAGTGTTACAGTGTGGTGCAATAGCACATAGTGTAATGTTATACAGTGTAGGTATTACTACTAGTGGAGTGTTACAGTGTGGTGCAATAGCTCATAGTGTAGTGTTATACAGTGTAGGTATTGCTACTAGTGGAGTGTTACAGTGTGGTGCAATAGCACATAGTGTAATGTTATACAGTGTAGGTATTGCTACTAGTGGAGTGTTACAGTGTGGTGCAATAGCACATAGTGTAGTGTTATACAGTGTAGGTATTGCTACTAGTGGAGTGTTACAGTGTGGTGCAATAGAACATAGTGTAATGTTATACAGTGTAGGTATTGCTACTAGTGGAGTGTTACAGTGTGGTGCAATAGCACATAGTGTAATGTTATACAGTGTTGGTATTGCTACTAGTGGAGTGTTACAGTGTGGTGCAATAGAACATAGTGTAATGTTATACAGTGTAGGTATTGCTACTAGTGGAGTGTTACAGTGTGGTGCAATAGCACATAGTGTAATGTTATACAGTGTAGGTATTACTACTAGTGGAGTGTTACAGTGTGGTGCAATAGCACATAGTGTAGTGTTATAGAGTGTAGGTATTGCTACTAGTGGAGTGTTACAGTGTGGTGCAATAGCACATAGTGTAATGTTATATAGTGTTGGTATTGCTACTAGTGGAGTGTTACAGTGTGGTGCAATAGAACATAGTGTAATGTTATACAGTGTAGTTATTGCTACTAGTGGAGTGTTACAGTGTGGTGCAATAGCACCTAGTGTAATGTTATACAGTGTAGGTATTGCTACTAGTGGAGTGTTACAGTGTGGTGCAATAGCACATAGTGTAATGTTATACAGTGTAGGTATTGCTACTAGTGGAGTGTTACAGTGTGGTGCAATAGCACATAGTGTAATGTTATACAGTGTAGGTATTGCTACTAGTGGAGTGTTACAGTGTGGTGCAATAGAACATAGTGTAATGTTATACAGTGTAGGTATTGCTACTAGTGGAGTGTTACAGTGTGGTGCAATAGCACATAGTGTAATGTTATACAGTGTTGGTATTGCTACTAGTGGAGTGTTACAGTGTGGTGCAATAGAACATAGTGTAATGTTATACAGTGTAGGTATTGCTACTAGTGGAGTGTTACAGTGTGGTGCAATAGCACATAGTGTAATGTTATACAGTGTAGGTATTACTACTAGTGGAGTGTTACAGTGTGGTGCAATAGCACATAGTGTAGTGTTATAGAGTGTAGGTATTGCTACTAGTGGAGTGTTACAGTGTGGTGCAATAGCACCTAGTGTAGTGTTATACAGGGTAGGTATTACTACTAGTGGAGTGTTACAGTGTGGTGCAATAGCACATAGTGTAATGTTATACAGTGTTGGTATTGCTACTAGTGGAGTGTTACAGTGTGGTGCAATAAAACATAGTGTAATGTTATACAGTGTAGGTATTGCTACTAGTGGAGTGTTACAGTGTGGTGCAATGGCACATTGTGTAATGTTATACAGTGTAGGTATTGCTACTAGTGGAGTGTTACAGTGTGGTGCAATAGCACATAGTGTAATGTTATACAGTGTAGGTATTGCTACTAGTGGAGTGTTACAGTGTGGTGCAATAGCACATAGTGTAGTGTTATACAGTGTAGGTATTACTACTAGTGGAGTGTTACAGTGTGGTGCAGTAGCACCTAGTGTAGTGTTGTACAGTGTTGGTATTGCTACTAGTGGAGTGTTACAGTGTGGTGCAATAGCACATAGTGTAATGTTATACAGTGTAGGTATTGCTACTAGTGGAGTGTTACAGTGTGGTGCAATAGCACATAGTGTAATGTTATACAGTGTAGGTATTGCTACTAGTGGAGTGTTACAGTGTGGTGCAATAGCACATAGTGTAGTGTTATACAGTGTAGGTATTGCTACTAGTGGAGTGTTACAGTGTGGTGCAATAGCACATAGTGTAATGTTATACAGTGTAGGTATTACTACTAGTGGAGTGTTACAGTGTGGTGCAATAGCACATAGTGCAGTGTTATAGAGTGTAGGTATTGCTACTAGTGGAGTGTTACAGTGTGCTGCAATAGCACATAGTGTCATGTTATACAGTGTTGGTATTGCTACTAGTGGAGTGTTACAGTGTGGTGCAATAGCACCTAGTGTAATGTTATACAGTGTAGGTATTGCTACTAGTGGAGTGTTACAGTGTGGTGCAATAGCACATAGTGTAGTGTTATACAGTGTAGGTATTACTACTAGTGGAGTGTGACAGTGTGGTGCAGTAGCACCTAGTGTAGTGTTGTACAGTGTTGGTATTGCTACCAGGGGCGGCTCCTGAGGTGGTGCCCGTGTGCCATGGCACCACCAGTGTAATGAAGAGAGAATATGTGACTTTTTCCTCTCAAGAACAGTTTATATTACATTTACATTTTGAGGAAATTGTATACATATTCTGCACTATTTGAACGAGCGCGCAAACTGACATGCGTTCTGGTGGCGCTTTATTGAATTACTGAGCCAGAGCCAACCGGCACTACCTACGAACATCAGACCGCATCAGACACTGTACTGCAATAAGGACTAGTTTGGCTTGAGTTTGTTTGTGTTGTGTTGAGACGCATATTACCCTGAGGTAGAGCCAACGGCCTCGTGACGCGGAGCTTCAATTCTATCCACGAGATAGCAGCACGTCACAGGTACAAGCACACCTTACATACACGTTAGAACTGCTGAACTGCTTTATCTTTCAACCACTAGAGTACAGCATATGACAGAACACCTCCAGTGGTACCAGCTTGACGATATATCACTGTGTCTTGACTATTAAATAAATTCAAACCACAAAATAGTTTTAGTTCTTTATTGTTTGACATTTAGCAACTTTTATAGGCTCATATTGATGACGGGGATTATTTGTTCTCTCTTTGTAATGTAAAAATTCGGAATTTTTCAACGAGTTTTACTGTGTTTCGTTAATTTAATTTGGCGGCACAGTTTCACGTCCCAAGCGTAAACACAAATTCTCAAGTTTGACTGCAAATGTGTATGAATAGTGACCGTCGTTAAATAGCTTTTGTGTTCATTTATATTAGATGCAGGGGATATCCTTTCCAATCAATCCGTATGTACGATAAGTAAGGTTGTCTTAGAGGTAGGTCATCGTGTTCATTTCATCTCACCTATTTATTTTGAGACAGCAACTGAAATTGCGACAAAGAGGTTGTGGTCACGTGTGTGTTAGCAATAGCCATGCTTATTTTTTTCCTATATAGACATGTTACATAAACTTGCATAGCATAATGCGGCATTGACCATATAAACACCGTTTTAATCTAATAAGTGTGCTTTTGGAATCGATACATGCAAGCTAGGTTCCTTAATAAAATTTGATTTGTTTCATGTTTGAAGATCGCATAGCTCGAGCGCAACGTACGAAGCCGTAGGAATCTCAATGAGCTCTGTGTCACCTTTCGGAAGTGTAACAATGAATAAAATAAGTGAGTTGTTACAATCTCCATTTAGCGATAGGACCGCTCTTATTAATTCAAATGAAGGTGTCGATCGAGGTTTTGGAACAAATATTTTTGATGAGTAGGCCTAGCATATGTTGTTTTCTTCAAATTATTTTTCTGAGAGGTTTGTTCAATTATAATTCTTAAAAGTGATTTTTATTTAAAATGCATATGGATCAAAATATGTGTATGATATAATATCGTATGGCCTCGGTGCCAGGTGAAAGCGTTGTTGTTTGACACCCAAAGGGCAGCTTGCTTGTCGAATTTTTGTTGTTCCTTGGAGCTTAGATATCTAACCTCCTTGACACTTTAGCGCTTTCTAGTAGAGAAAGGAAGAACTTTTGTTTTGACGAAAAATCCCGAGACTAAAATATTTGTAGTAGTTATGCAATTTCTCAATTCACTTCAGCTGACACTTCAATTAAAAACGTCGGCTCTCCTGTAGGATACGTTGCCCGTTTCGAAAGTGCGTTATTTTACTTAGTAGCGCTCTGAAAATGTTTTGTATTTACTCTGCCACGTTATTAAAGCCATTTGCCATTAACAAACACCGCGTAAACACTTCCAAAAAAGGAAATTGTCAACCTTAACTTTCAAGTAATAAACTTATCAAAAAGCACGTCGCCATGTTTGATTACGTAATGCTGCCAACTTACTGATTGTACTACTAGGCAAAATCATTGGCCTGGTTAAAGATTATTGATGCGTGACTACCCCACTGTGCGTGACAAAAACCAGGGGTGTTATGCATTAGCCTAACGCGGCCCGCAGGGCCGGGCTACCTAACCTTTATTGGCCTAGACGAAAACCATTGGGCTGGATGAAAATATTGGTCTGGAAACAATAATGTTGGCACTCTGAAAAAATACCGTAACACTCTCTAGCGATGAAATATTCAACTGCTGTATATTAGTAACATTGGCCATATCTATAGAAAAATTTTCGGATTTTAATGGCGCCGGGCAACGTATACTACACGAGTTCCAAAACGTCTTCTACAATAGCACAGTTAAATAATGTTAAACATGTAACTTATTGCATAAAATATGCACTATCCGTACCTGCAACTTTGAATGATTTTATTGCAAATTTTGAATATGCTGGCACCACCAAGTGAAAAATCACCAGCCGCCACTGATTGCTACTAGTGGAGTGTTACAGTGTGGTGCAATAGCACATAGTGTAATCTTATACAGTGTAGGTATTGCTACTAGTGGAGTGTTACAGTGTGGTGCAATAGCACATAGTGTAATGTTATACAGTGTAGGTATTGCTACTAGTGGAGTGTTACAGTGTGGTGCAATGGCACATAGTGTAGTGTTATACAGTGTAGGTATTGCTACTGGTGGAGTGTTACATTGTGGTGCAATAGAACATAGTGTAATGTTATACAGTGTAGGTATTACTACTGGTGGAGTGGGGCAGTGTGGTGCAATAGCACATAGTGTAGTGTTATACAGTGTTGGTATTACTAGTAGTGGAGTGACACAGTCTGGTGCAATAGCACATAGTGTAGTGTTATACAGTGTTGGTATTGCTACTAGTGGAGTGTTACAGTGTGGTGCAATAGCACATAGTGTAGTGTTATACAGTGTTATACGGTATATCCAAGTGGATGAGCCATGCCATTTGTCTTCCACGATTCATATGCAGTATTCTTCCTGTAATTTTCACTTGTTGTGTCCTAAAATCATTTTCTTGACCCCTCAAGTTATGGGGCATAGCTTGTCTTGAGCTGTGATCAGAGGAAAAAGATTTGATCTTAAGGAGTGAGCAATGGCTACTTGTCAGGCTATCTTTATTTTTGTTATGCTGCAAGTGGCTCAGATGAAATAGACAGTAACAATTTCCGAGACTGCCGAGTCTCTGCGAACTGTGTATTACTGCCACAAGACTGGATGTTCTGAATTCTATGAAAGGAGACAAATCTTTCATCGACAACTATCACCTGGAGTGTCTCACATCCCTCGGAATGATTGGTACCGTCAACCATACATAAATACTTCTGAAGTAACCTCGGGAGTACCGGTATGCCCAGACAAAGTTTTGGGGCTTTAATTAATTAAGGTACTGTATTTGTTTCTGTATGCTGATTCAGTAATATACAGAGATGATCGTTTGAATTTACAGTTGGACTGGGACACTAGCTGTGTGGTGTTCCCTCAATGTCCTAAACATTAATTTTGCCAGTGTATACACATTAGAATAGGCACATCTCCTAATCCAATTGAATGTGTACATAAAATAAAAATGCACATTTTGAGTAAGTTAACACCTTGTATTTGTTAGGTACTAGCAGACGTACCTGTTCTTCAAAGTACCAATGTGGTAATGTTATCTGTTTATCAAAAAGTTTCAAAAATTAATTACCATCACCAGAATAAATGTTCTTACGATAGCCTAATGGTAGTGATTTGATAGGGTTTTGTAACATTGAATCAGAGGAGAGTGAACCTAGTTAATCTCCAAACAACTACGATCTTCCAAACTGAATACTGTTACAAGGAATTTCATTGCCATTAATCAAGGAGGCAAAACCCGCTTCAAAAAAATAATTAATACAACAAAAAATCCAAAATACCTGTTAAATAAACCATAAGAATGTATACCCGTAACACAAAATTGTACCTTCGGGATCAACTAAATTATTTAATTACGATTACTCGAGTGATAAAAGAGGATCCATCCTATTACAGGTTCTCACTTGGGTTGTAGGCTACCGTTTTCAGGCACTTGACAGCTATTTATCCATATTTATCATATTGTAGTAAAATCTGTGTGGAGTGATTATCCTTAATTTTGTGGCGAGATCTCATTTTCAGATTTGCGCCAGTAGATGCGATGTTGTTATTAATTATTGGTATTGGTGGGATATTTCAAGTATTATGTATCTAGCAACTCACCCCGGTATCTTAAGCGGTTTACCCAGCGTAAAGTTAAAGGCAAGCTGATGGATTGGAATCCGGGCTAGCCATAGGAAACAACAACAGGTTAAAGGTGCATGGACGGCAGGTCCCAGCCGAGGCGAACAGCGAAACTCCAAACACATATACTCTTCTCTGAAGTTGTGATAATAAAAATCATGAAGACTTATTGATCGGCAAATCAATAAGGCTTCAATATATATATGTGATTCTCACGTGTTTCACACGAGAATTACATGTATAGGAGGGCGATTTGTCGAAAAATTTAAATATGGGTAGATATTTTTGCTACCAGATTATCATTTTAAATTTTGTAAATATTGTCAATTCAAATTACAGTACAGTAAGTATGTAGTTAGTTTTAGTTGTAAGTATGAAGTTAATTTGTTTAGTAGATATATGTCATTGTTCTATTAGACTGTGGTGAGTGAGTGTGTCTGGTGAGGGTGCATGTGAGTGGGCCTGGTGACAGACTGTTTTAGTGGTAGTATTTGTTTGTTGGTGAAACTTTAGCATTTTTTTCGTTAGTAGAATTTTGTTATTTAATTGTTAGTAGAAGGTTAGTATTTTGTAGTAGAATTGCTCTTTACTTATTCTGAAAGGGAGTAGCAGCCTTTCAGAATAAATCAATTCTCTACTAGTCTGATAGACGGTTAAGATATTGATAATATAAGCCAACTAATGGCTACACTGCGTCCTGCTGCACGGCTGAAAGCAACGGGAAACTACAGCCGTAATGCTATTCCCGAGGATATGCACCTCTCTATGCATAATTACATGTGATGATGGCCTCCTCCCTTGTAAAATTTCAATCCGGAGGTAAACTAGTCCCCCGTTCGGATCTCCGGGTGGGGACTACTCGAGACTACACAACACCTGAATTCAATTTATACTACAAAAAATACACTAGCATATTAAATAAGGTAATAAGACTAGCAAAGAAAATGCATAATGATAATTTTATTTCCCAATCATCTAATAAAAACAGGGCTATGTGGTCCGTAATAAAGAAAGAAACTGGAAAATATGCTAAAATACAAAGGAACATTACACTGACCAGAAATAATAAAGTGATTAATAATCCAGAGGAAATAGCAAACACTTTTAATGACTATTTTCTGGAAATTCCGCAAAAATTATTAAATAAATCACAGGTAAATACACTAAATTCTAATAATAAAATAAATATATGCAGTGATTCTTTATTTATAAATCATGTCACAAGTGAAGAGGTAAGAATAGTTATAAAAGAGCTAAAAAATAAATTCTGTGCTGGCATTGATGGCATCCCTGATGCAATTTTAAAGAAATGTGCCGAAAATATAATAAATCCACTTACGCACTTAATAAACAGTTCAATTCTCTCAGGAACTTACCCGGATATTTTGAAGTTATCAAAAGTAATTCCAGTGCACAAAAACGGTTCAAAAGATGAAATAGATAACTATCGTCCTATTACCTTACCAACTGGTATTGCAAAAATTGTGGAAAAAATTATGTATAAGAGACTGATAAGTTTCATAGAAAAAAATAAAATATTATCAAACTCACAACATGGATTTAGAACGGAAAAATCTACACAGACAGCAATTTACGAATGTAGTAATAGTATACTGAAATTAATTGACAATAAGGAACATGTAACTGGCCTATTCTTGGATTTATCGAAAGCATTTGATGTAGTTGACCATAAAATCCTCCTTACCAAACTAAATCAATATGGTGTTAGAGGTCTAGCTAATAAATGGATAGAGTCTTACTTAACAAGGCGTAAACAAATAGTAAGCTTGAGACACAAGGATGATGGAACCAAATTACTTAATGAAACATTGTCCAATGAGGGAATTATTGAATTTGGAGTACCCCAGGGATCGGTTTTGGGCCCACTACTCTTTCTTCTATATATCAATGATATAACACAGAACGTTCATTCACATAAGGAAATTTTGTTTGCGGACGATACAACACTCGTAATAAAAGGTGAAACTAAACAGGTCATACAGCAGTCTGCTGACTCCGTTACAGGAGAGTTAACCAAATGGTCACAAGATAATCGCCTCATAATAAACTATAAAAAGACAGTATGTCTAAATTTCCACACTATACAGAATAGGAATCCTGCGATGCCCAATATAACATTAAATGGTCATCAAATAGAAAATAAATCAGAAACAAAGTTTTTAGGACTATGGATACAACAAGACTTGAAATGGAATAAACATATACAATATCTGAATACTAAACTGAACTCGATGTGCTTTGCGTTACGTATTTTGAAAACCTGCACTAGCATGCACACATTAAGAAATACTTATTTTGCTTATTTCCATTCATACTTAAGATATGGGATCATATTTTGGGGTATGTCGCCAGATGTACTAAGCACGTTTAGGATACAAAAGAGAGCGATTAGAATTATGGCAAATGTAAACTCGAGAGAATCATGTAGACCTCTGTTTAAAGATTTAAACATTCTCCCACTGCCCTGCATATATATCTTTGAAAGTATTATGTTTTTTAAAAAGAATTTAATGAATAAAGATGTTTTTCTTAAAACAAACAATGATGTTCATAGGCATAACACAAGACAAAATCAAAACATTCATATTTCACACACACACACAAGCATATATCAAAAAGGAACTTTTCACACTGGAGTTAAATTATACAATAAACTACCCCAGTATATAAAACTGGCCCCAAAAATAAAAACCTTTGATAGAATGTTGAAAGCTTATCTGCAGTGCCATTGTTTTTACTCAGTAGTTGAATATTTTAGCGTATAGGAGTGATGGAATCTATAACTATATTTTACTTTTTTAATTTAATTGTAATACCTAGCTGTATGTTGTTGTATTTATAGAATTAAGTTTTCATATTATGATAATAGAGTGAGGTGTAAATAGTTGTGCAATAAGATTGTATCTATTAAGATTTGCTATTATAATAAGTTATAAATAGTTATAATCTTAGTAATATATACCTGTTAGTTCTTTTATTTTATGCATGTAAATTCTGACGTGTCCTATATCAAAAATGTATTGAATGCATGTATTTGATCAAATGGAATTAATAAAAATCTATCTATCTATCTATCATCACAGAAGTGACAAAGAGGAAATCTGACATTCTACGGATCGGAGCGTGGAATGTTAGAAGTCTGCTAGGAAGTGGAAAGTTAGAAAACTTAGAAAGGGAAATGGATAAGTTGAGGTTGGATTTGGTTGGGATTAGTGAAATGCGCTGGCAGGAAGAGCAGGATTTTGGTCAGGAGACTATAGGGTCATTAGCACTAAATCAAACAATGGCCAAGCAGGGGTTGGTCTCATATTGAGTAGGAAACTTGGACAGCGGGTGGAATATTATGAACAATACAGTGAACGGATTGTTGTAGCAAATATCAATACTAAACCTACGTGCACCACAGTGGTACAAGTCTATATGCCTACCAGTCAAGCTGATGATGAGGATGTTGAAAAGGTCTACGAAGAAATAGATGACATTCTGAGGTATATCAAAGGTGATGAAAATGTTATAGTAATGGGAGATTGGAATGCTGTGGTAGGAAAAGGGAGAGAAGGGAAGATAGTAGGAGATTTCGGATTAGGTGAAAGGAATGATCGAGGAAGCAGGCTGATGGAATTCTGCACCGAACATGAGTTGGTCATAGCTAACACCTTATTCAATAACCACAATAGAAGAATATACACATGGATGAGACCAGGAGATACAGGGCGTTAGCAAATCGACTTCATTATGGCCAAGCAGAGGTTTCGAAACCAGATTTTGGATTGTAAAACATATCCTGGTGCTGACATAAACTCTGACCACAATCTGGTTGTAATGAAATGCAGATTAAAGTTGAAGAAACTGAAGAAAAGTCAAAAGCCAAAAAGGTGGGTAATAGACAGACTGAAAGTAAAGGATGTAAACGAAAGATTCAAGAAGAGTATAAAGGAAGGACTAATCAAAACCCCTAAACAAACTTCAATTGCAGACGAATGGGCACTTTTGAAGAATGAAATAACAAAATCCGCAGAAGAAAACATTGGTAGAAAAGAAAGAATAGGTAGAAAACCGTGGATCACTCAGGATATACTAGAATTGATGGATGAAAGGCGGAAGCACAAGAATCTAAGAGATGAAAAGGGGAAAGCAGAATACAGACGTCTGAGAAATGAGGTTAACAAGAAGTGCAAGGAAGCGAAAGAAGAATGGTTGAAAGAGAAATGTGCAGGTATAGAAAATTGTCTGAAATTAGGAAAAGTAGACACAGCTTATCGAAGGATTAAGAATACTTTTGGGAAAAAAGAAGACTAAGTGCTGTAATATTAAGGACACAAATGGAAAGCCTCTAACAGATAGGGAAGAAAAGGTTGAGAGATGGAAAGCTTACATAGAGTGCTTGTATAAGGGAAAGGAGATTGAGAATCATGTAATGGAAAGGGAGGAGGAAATTGATGAGGATGCAAAAGGAGATTTAATATTGAGAACAGAATTTGACAGAGCATTAGAGGACTTAGGCAGGAACAAAGCACCAGACATAGATGATATACCGATTGAGTTGCTACGCTGCATAGGAGATGAAGGTCTGATCAGGTTATTTCACTTGGTGTGTAGGATTTATGAGACAGGTGAGGTACCCCCTGATTTCAAGAAGAATGTTATCATCCCTATACCAATGAATGTGGGAGCTGACAGATGTGACGATCAGCTTGATTACTCATGCTTCAAAGATCCTGTCTAGAATAATTTACAAGAGGATTGAAAGCCAGATAGAAACGGAGTTGGGTGAAGACCAGTTTGGTTTCAGGAGAAATGTAGGAACAAGGGAAGCTGTACTAAATCTTAGGCTGATTTTGGAAGGTAGAATAAGGAAAGATAAGAGAACGTTCATGGCATTTGTAGACTTAGAAAAGGCTTTCGATAACGTTTATTGGACTAAATTGTTTGACATTTTGAAATCTATTGGAATAAAGTACAGGGACAGGAGGGTGATATACAATCTATACAGAAACCAGACAGCAGTCATTCGAGCTGAAGGACATGAGAGAGAAGCTGGTATTCAGAAAGGTGTAAGGCAAGGCTGCAACTTATCACCCATACTTTTCAATCTTTACATTGAACAAGCAATGAAGGAAATTGGAGAAAAATTTAAAGTGGGAGTGAAGATTCAAGGAGAAATAATTTCAACTCTGAGATTTGCTGATGACATCGTCATCTTGGCCGACAAGCCTGAGGATTTGAATGAGTTTTTGAATGGTATAGATTCCATCTTACGGAAGGAATTCATGATGAAAATTAATAAATGTAAAACAAAAATACTGGAATGCAGCCGAAATATATCAGAAACCTCTATGGAGATCAAATTTGCAGGTGAAAAGCTGAAGGAAGTAGGAGACTTCTGTCGAATATAGATTTAGGTATTAGGAAGTCTTTTTTGAAAGCCTTTGTCTGGAGCGTGGCGCTCTATGGAAGTGAAACTTGGACTATTGGTGCAGCAGAAAAGAGGACAATTGAAGCATTTGAAATGTGATGTTACAGGAGAATGATGAAGATCAGATGGGTAGATAGCGTTACAAACGAAGAGGTATTAAGGCGAGTGGGAGAGGAGAGATGTTTCTGGCGACTGCTAATGAAGAGAAGAGATAGGTTGGTAGGGCACATACTAAGACACCCAGGAATAGCAAGCTTAGTTATGGAAGGAAGGGTCGAGGACAAGAACTGTAGATAGATAGATAGATAGATAGATTTTTATTAATTCCATTTGATCAAATACATGCATTCAATACATTTTTGATATAGGACACGTCAGAATTTACATGCATAAAATAAAAGAACTAACAGGTATATATTACTAAGATTATAACTATTTATAACTTATTATAATAGCAAATCTTAATAGATACAATCTTATTGCACAACTATTTACACCTCACTCTATTATCATAATATGAAAACTTAATTCTATAAATACAACAACATACAGCTAGGTATTAAAATTAAATTAAAAAAGTAAAATATAGTTATAGATTCCATCACTCCTATACGCTAAAATATTCAACTACTGAGTAAAAACAATGGCACTGCAGATAAGCTTTCAACATTCTATCAAAGGTTTTTATTTTTGGGGCCAGTTTTATATACTGGGGTAGTTTATTGTATAATTTAACTCCAGTGTGAAAAGTTCCTTTTTGATATATGCTTGTGTGTGTGTGTGTGAAATATGAATGTTTTGATTTTGTCTTGTGTTATGCCTATGAACATCATTGTTTGTTTTAAGAAAAACATCTTTATTCATTAAATTCTTTTTAAAAAACATAATACTTTCAAAGATATATATGCAGGGCAGTGGGAGAATGTTTAAATCTTTAAACAGAGGTCTACATGATTCTCTAGAGTGTACATTTGCCATAATTCTAATCGCTCTCTTTTGTATCCTAAACGTGCTTAGTACATCTGGCGACATACCCCAAAATATGATCCCATATCTTAAGTATGAATGGAAATAAGCAAAATAAGTATTTCTTAATGTGTGCATGCTAGTGCAGGTTTTCAAAATACGTAACGCAAAGCACATCGAGTTCAGTTTAGTATTCAGATATTGTATATGTTTATTCCATTTCAAGTCTTGTTGTATCCATAGTCCTAAAAACTTTGTTTCTGATTTATTTTCTATTTGATGACCATTTAATGTTATATTGGGCATCGCAGGATTCCTATTCTGTATAGTGTGGAAATTTAGACATACTGTCTTTTTATAGTTTATTATGAGGCGATTATCTTGTGACCATTTGGTTAACTCTCCTGTAACGGAGTCAGCAGACTGCTGTATGACCTGTTTAGTTTCACCTTTTATTACGAGTGTTGTATCGTCCGAAAACAAAATTCCTTATGTGAATGAACGTTCTGTGTTATATCATTGATATTGAGATGGCGTCACAGTGAAAGTGCAGTGAAATAGCAGCTAGTGTAAATATTTGATAAAAGTGGTAAAATATTATAACAGAGGCTTAAAATCTATAAAGTTACTTTCCTCAGATCAAGTGTAATACGGAATATTGATAGTATTTAGAAATTCTTGTTGATAAGTTAATAAACTTAAACTAAGTTGTGGGAACGTGTATCCAAAGATTCGGTGACTTCTTCAATCACTGTTTGAACCAAGTAGAGCAGTGGTGCTTTTACGAGACTTCACCCGATTGGAAGATATACGTATTTCACATTCTTCTTTATTGGTAGGTTATTAGATTAATTCTATTAGGTAGTAATAATTAAATTAAATTTAGTGTAATTTGGTGTAAACATCTAGGCTCACTTAGATCTTTAGTATGACGACAGTAAACAGTGTTAGTATCTCGTCAGGTTGTGTAACCGTAACGGATTTATGCTCGTCGTGCAAAATAAAAGTAAAAAATGCAAATAAAATCATCACAAGATCTCAGGTAAAATTGAATGAGGAGAAAAGTGAAACCGATTGTCGTAATGTAGGCCTACCGCTACCGTCATGCGAATGTCATAACCTGAGAAACGAACTGTCCTCAAAAGACGAAATTATAAAGCTGCTAAAGGAAGATATTGCTAAGTTAATGGAAGAGTTGAATAAATTAAAAGGAAACAGAGAGGAAAGCAAGGAAACTTGGTCGACAGTGATTGCTGGTAAGGTAAGATTGAATAAGCCTAGGCCTATAAATGGAGTACATGTAACTGAAATTCCCGTCTCAAATTCATTTGGAGTGCTTGTCGAAGAAAATGATGACTTTCCTCAAGAAGAAAAGAAGAAAGTGATAAAGAGAAAATCCAGGAAGATGCGGATATTTGCGGATAGCCACGGGCGAGATGTAGCAGCAAGCGTTTTGGAGAGAAGCCGAGAAATGGAGGTCACTTCGACAGTGAAGCCAGGAGCTCAGATTGCAGAAGTCACGAACGGGATGATAGGAGAGTGTGCGTCCCTTACTGCAAAGGACTACGCAGTGATCATCGCTGGAGCAAACGACGTCTATAGAAATGAGAGTAAAAAGGTAATCAAAGATTTAAAGGGTACATTGCCATCCATGCAAAAAACAAATGTCATTATTGTAAATATTCCGCAGAGACACGATTTAATTCCCAAGTCATGTGTAAATGTAGAAATAGAGGCTACAAATGGAAAAATTCATAAAATTTGTAAGAGTTTTCCAAATGTCCAAATTGTAGATGTAAGTAAATTAGACAGGAAGTTCCACACTCGGCATGGCCCACACTTAAATAGATTAGGAAAAGAGTATCTTAGTGATGAAATCTGCAAAATTGTAAATTCAAATGGTAAGAATAATTCAACAGTAATATCATTAGAGTGGAAGCAGGGAAACTGGTAGAAGAAGCCAAACGTGAGGTTTGGCATTCACATCTTTTGAAGTCAAATTTAACGGAGTGCAACAATGGTATTTCGGATTTGTCTAGCAACAATAATAATAACAATTATGATAATAATAATGTAAATAAATCACCAACACAAGCTTGCAAAAGTAACAAATTTAAAATTTACCACCAGAATGTCCAGTCTCTTTATAATAAAATTGATTACATAAATCTAATGCTTAAAAATGAACTTAAAGACATCTCAGCACTATGTATTTCAGAACATTGGCTGAAAGAGGAACAACTCGAATTAATTCAATTCCCAGGGTTTATACAAGCTAGTAAATACTCTAGATCTAATATTAGCCATGGTGGTACTTGCATCTTCTTAAGAAATAATTTAGATCATGAACAGATAACAGCTTATGATTATCTAATTATGGAACAGGATTTTGAATTCTCTGCCGTAAAAATTCAGCAGTTTAAGTTAATAATTGTATGCGTATACCGTTCTCCGTCAGGAAAGTTTCCTCTATTTATAGATAAACTAGAATTGTTACTCAATAACATGAGCAAAGTAAATTTCGATATAATAATTTGTGGGGATGTAAATGTGGATTTCTTAAAACTTGATAGAAATTGTGAATTATTAAACCAGTTACTAATTTCCTATGGACTGAAACCTACAGTAAATACACCAACAAGAATAACAAAATTTAGTAAAACCACTCCTGATCAAATTTTTATAAATACAGATAAATATCACCATTCAATAGAAGTCTATTGTCCGGGTTTTAGTGACCACCATGGACAAATACTGAGTTTTGAAGTATCCGAAGTAATCAATAATAATGATAATGGAGTAAAATCAAAGTGCAGGTCATTCACTGAATCAAATGTTACATATTTCAATGACTTATTAAATAAGGATACATGGTCAGAAATTTATGAACTAGAAAATGTAAATGATAAATTTAATGCATTTAACAGTACCCTAAAACACTATTTTGAAATAGCATTCCCCTTTAAACGAAGAACTGTTCAAAATAACAAAACTAGCAATTGGATAACAACAGGGATTATAAATTCATGTCAAAGAAAGAAATTTCTACACAAATTATATAAACAATACCACACAACACCTGAATTCAATTTATACTACAAAAAATACACTAGCATATTAAATAAGGTAATAAGACTAGCAAAGAAAATGCATAATGATAATTTTATTTCCCAATCATCTAATAAAAACAGGGCTATGTGGTCTGTAATAAAGAAAGAAACGGGAAAATCTGCTAAAATACAAAGGAACATTACACTGACCAGAAATAATAAAGTGATTAATAATCCAGAGGAAATAGCAAACACTTTTAATGACTATTTTCTGGAAATTCCGCAAAAATTATTAAATAAATCACAGGTAAATACACTAAATTCTAATAATAAAATAAATATATGCAGTGATTCTTTATTTATAAATCATGTCACAAGTGAAGAGGTAAGAATAGTTATAAAAGAGCTAAAAATAAATTCTGTGCTGGCATTGATGGCATCCCTGATGCAATTTTAAAGAAATGTGCAGAAAATATAATAAATCCACTTACGCACTTAATAAACAGTTCAATTCTCTCAGGAACTTACCCGGATATTTTGAAGTTATCAAAAGTAATTCCAGTGCACAAAAATGGTTCAAAAGATGAATTAGATAACTATCGTCCTATTACCTTACCAACTGGTATTGCAAAAATTGTGGAAAAAATTATGTATAAGAGACTGATAAGTTTCATAGAAAAAAATAAAATATTATCAAACTCACAACATGGATTTAGAACGGAAAAATCTACACAGACAGCAATTTACGAATGTAGTAATAGTATACTGAAATTAATTGACAATAAGGAACATGTAACTGGCCTATTCTTGGATTTATCGAAAGCATTTGATGTAGTTGACCATAAAATCCTCCTTACCAAACTAAATCAATATGGTGTTAGAGGTCTAGCTAATAAATGGATAGAGTCTTACTTAACAAGGCGTAAACAAATAGTAAGCTTGAGACACAAGGATGATGGAACCAAATTACTTAATGAAACATTGTCCAATGAGGGAATTATTGAATTTGGAGTACCCCAGGGATCGGTTTTGGGCCCACTACTCTTTCTTCTATATATCAATGATATAACACAGAACGTTCATTCACATAAGGAAATTTTGTTTGCGGACGATACAACACTCGTAATAAAAGGTGAAACTAAACAGGTCATACAGCAGTCTGCTGACTCCGTTACAGGAGAGTTAACCAAATGGTCACAAGATAATCGCCTCATAATAAACTATTAATAAAAATCTATCTATCTATCTATCTATCTATAAAAAGACAGTATGTCTAAATTTCCACACTATACAGAATAGGAATCCTGCGATGCCCAATATACATTAAAAGTTTTTAGGACTATGGATACAACAAGACTTGAAATGGAATAAACATATACAATATCTGAATACTAAACTGAACTCGATGTGCTTTGCGTTACGTATTTTGAAAACCTGCACTAGCATGCACACATTAAGAAATACTTATTTTGCTTATTTCCATTCATACTTAAGATATGGGATCATATTTTGGGGTATGTCGCCAGATGTACTAAGCACGTTTAGGATACAAAAGAGAGCGATTAGAATTATGGCAAATGTACACTCTAGAGAATCATGTAGACCTCTGTTTAAAGATTTAAACATTCTCCCACTGCCCTGCATATATATCTTTGAAAGTATTATGTTTTTTAAAAAGAATTTAATGAATAAAGATGTTTTTCTTAAAACAAACAATGATGTTCATAGGCATAACACAAGACAAAATCAAAACATTCATATTTCACACACACACACAAGCATATATCAAAAAGGAACTTTTCACACTGGAGTTAAATTATACAATAAACTACCCCAGTATATAAAACTGGCCCCAAAAATAAAAACCTTTGATAGAATGTTGAAAGCTTATCTGCAGTGCCATTGTTTTTACTCAGTAGTTGAATATTTTAGCGTATAGGAGTGATGGAATCTATAACTATATTTTACTTTTTTAATTTAATTTTAATACCTAGCTGTATGTTGTTGTATTTATAGAATTAAGTTTTCATATTATGATAATAGAGTGAGGTGTAAATAGTTGTGCAATAAGATTGTATCTATTAAGATTTGCTATTATAATAAGTTATAAATAGTTTTAATCTTAGTAATATATACCTGTTAGTTCTTTTATTTTATGCATGTAAATTCTGACGTGTCCTATATCAAAAATGTATTGAATGCATGTATTTGATCAAATGGAATTAATAAAAATCTATCTATCTATCTATCTAGTGTTATACAGTGTTGGTATTGCTACTAGTGGAGTGACACAGTGTGGTGCAATAGCACTTAGTGTAATGTTATACAGTGTAGGTATTGCTACTAGTGGAGTGTTACAGTGTGGTGCAATAGCACATAGTGTAGTGTTATACAGTGTAGGTATTACTACTAGTGGAGTGTTACAGTGTGGTGCAATAGCACATAGTGTAATGTTATACAGTGTAGGTATTACTACTAGTGGAGTGTTACAGTGTGGTGCAATAGCACATGGTGTAGTGTTATACAGTGTTGGTATTGCTACTAGTGGAGTGTTAAAGAATGGTGCAGTAGCACATAGTGTAGTGTTATACAGTGTTGGTATTGCTACTAGTGGAGTGACACAGTGTGGTGCAATAGCACATAGTGTAATGTTATACAGTGTAGGTATTGCTACTAGTGGAGTGTTACAGTATGGTGCAATAGCACATAGTGTAGTGTTATACAGTGTTGGTATTGCTACTAGTGGAGTGTTACAGGGTGGTGCAGTAGCACATAGTGTAATGTTATATATTGTAGGTATTACTACTAGTGGAGTGTTACAGTGTGGTGCAATAGCACATAGTGTAGTGTTATACAGTGTTGATATTGCTACTAGTGGAGTGACACAGTGTAGTGCAATAGCACATAGTGTAATGTTATACAGTGTAGGTATTACTACTAGTGGAGTGTTACAGTTTGGTGCAATAGCACATAGTGTAGTGTTATACAGTGTTGGTATTGCTACTAGTGGAGTGACACAGTGTGGTGCAATAGCACATAGTGTAATGTTATACAGTGTAGGTATTGCTACTAGTGGAGTGTTACAGTGTGGTGCAAATGCACATAGTGTAGTGTTATACAGTGTAGGTATTACTACTAGTGGAGTGACACAGTGTGATGCAATAGCACATAGTGTAATGTTATACAGTGTAGGTATTGCTACTAGTGGAGTGTTACAGTGTGGTGCAATAGCACATAGTGTAGTGTTATACAGTGTTGGTATTGCTACTAGTGGAGTGTTACAGGGTGGTGCAGTAGCACAGAGTGTAATGTTATACAGTGTAGGTATTACTACTAGTGGAGTGTTACAGTGTGGTGCAATAGCACATAGTGTAGTGTTATACAGTGTTGGTACTACTACTAGTGGAGTGGGGCAGTGTGGTGCAATAGCACATAGTGTAATGTTATACAGTGTTGGTATTGCTACTAGTGGAGTGATACAGTGTGGTGCAATAGCACCTAGTGTAGTGTTATACAGTGTTGGTATTGCTACTAGTGGAGTGTTACAGGGTGGTGCAGTAGCACATAGTGTAATGTTATACAGTGTAGGTATTGCTACTAGTGGAGTGTTACAGTGTGGTGCAATAGCACATAGTGTAATGTTATACAGTGTAGGTATTACTATTAGTGGAGTGGGGCAGTGTGGTGCAATAGCACATAGTGTAATGTTATACAGTGTTGGTATTACTACTAGTGGAGTGGGGTAGTGTGGTGCAATAGCACATAGTGTTATGTTATACAGTGAAGGTATTGCTACTAGTGGAGTGTTACAGGGTGGTGCAGTAGCACATAGTGCAATGTTATACAGTGTTGGTATTACTCTTAGTGGAGTGTTACAGTGTGGTGCAATAGCACCTAGTTTAATGTTATACAGTGTAGGCATGACGAATAGAAGGAGAAAGTGAGAAGACTCCTGAAGTTCAAGCGCGCCCCGCCAGGCAGCGCTAGAGTGGGCAAATTCCACACTGCCGGGGTCTGCTGGTCTTAGGGATGGTGCTAAGGGAATCGAATTACTTTGTAACTACGAGTAATACTCTTTTAAAAAGCAATTAGTGGTTACAATTAAAATAGCATGGCAGGGCACAATGGAAAATATAATTCACGGAAATAATAACTACGGTCTTCATTACATGTTACGGATCGCTCCGATTCCTGGAGTATACAGACACAGATTAAAAAAAAAACATAATCCCCAGCATATTAAACAAGCACATATAAACAATTTAAAGTAACACTCTACTTACCAATTCATTTTGTTGGCTACTGGACTTTCGAAAGCTTGCGTGAAGACTTGGCGTATGTTCGAGATTGCAAATCTCCTTTGTTATATTGCAAATCTCGGCGGATTTCCTTCGTTCTGAAGAAAAATCGGCACTTCATATAATTATAAACAAGTCTGGGGATAATATCCATGACATGTTGAAGACAGCAGCCGGCTCCTGAAGGATCAACTGAAATTGTTTCTATGGAATCGATACAATCAAAAAATATTTCGCTCAACATCGATTTTGAGATTAATTTTCCTGTAATTACTTTCTTGGCCTGGAAAAGAATGTCACATACAATTCTCGAAGGACGGGTTAGAAACACTACATTGTTCATTGAACCGTAGTGCTTTATTTCGGCAAGAACTGACCATTTACTTAGATTATTCTCACGTAGAGAGTGAGCACAGGGCGAACACTTAATAAATTTAGAAGAGTGCTTAACAACATAGCCAGCCAAATAGACCGAGCTTCCCCAGTCTTCGATATTTACTGCATCTTCAACCACATATTTTTTCTTAATGGAAGTTTCCACTGATTCCTTCACTGTCTTGTTATGCACCTCCATATTCCGGGCTAATATACGCATCTGATTAACATACGAGGTCAAGATCTGCTCCCGTTTAGGTTCACTATTTCCACCAACATTTAAAGCCTGTTTTATAGGGACGTATATACATTGAAATGAAGGAAATCTATTGTTGATGGATGATCATATGAACTGAAAGATCGCATAATTCCGAAGTGCCGTTCCTAGGGATCCTGGGTGAGCTTTCCTGTCAACACATACCGTACTTATAACCTTTCTCCCAAAGCTATTCACACATCTCCAAAGTACTCTGTAGGGTTACTACTAGTGATTCCAAGGTTCTGTTGGAGGCAAAGGCGTTATTGGTAGATCTCACGGTCTGAAGAAAATTAACAACAGTTGTATGAGAAGGTGAACCTTTACGAAGAACCTGAGACGGAATGAATGGATTTAGTGCATCAGCAACAACATTTATATATTAGGTTTACTGGTAAATATCTCAGGGTCCTCACTACCTTGAAATCCCGCCAGTCCCATTTCTCAATAAAATTTAATACCTTTGGCAACACTGTCACTGAAAAGTTGGAATGCAAACCTAGCATTCATTCTCTGGAAAGATTATGGGTCTAAATGAGCAACTGTCACTTTAGGGCAGGCTCTAAGCCCAGCATACCCTGAGAGATCTTCTTTGAACAGTTCCCTATAAAAATTGAAATCAATAATTTTGTCATTATAGTGAAGTTCTACTTTATCATGAAAGTGGTTTCTTAAGCATTTCAATACATGATCGAAGTCGGAGAGAGCCCAGATCTTTCTCGTAACATCTGCAGGATTAAGGATGTGAGGTTGTAGAGAGGTTGTCTTGCCACCTACTCCTAACGAATTCAAGGCCTTTTTATTTGATTGACTACCATCACAAGTAAACCCAACCACCCTCGCCCCAGCCTCTTCTAACTGCAAAATCACCTGTATTAGATTTTTTGCGAGAATGTCCCCTGGAGTAGCCTTTCAGCTTGCATAAACAGCAACTGGCTGCACCCAATTATACATGAATGGTACGAACATGAACACTAGAGCGTGATTTGCTAGTACGTTCTTCTGGAGGTCAGGTGTGTGTTCACCTAAATCTACTAATCCATCTACTTGATGAGAAAAACTATTAAACTGGATTTCCTCTCTTAGCTTCACTTCATCGAAAATTACAACACCGTACCGGTAACGTGAATTATCATTCTTTTCTTCCATAAAATAGTCTGAAATAAGCATTTATACTATGCGTATTAACTCCATAAGGGCACTTATGTCCTTTACAAAGTTTTCTCAAGTG
Organism: Meconema thalassinum; assembly: GCA_946902985.2. Classification (NCBI taxonomy): domain Eukaryota; kingdom Metazoa; phylum Arthropoda; class Insecta; order Orthoptera; family Tettigoniidae; genus Meconema; species Meconema thalassinum. The sequence continues at coordinate 591,515,487 of OX336391.1, forward strand.
ACTTTCTGAGGGCAGAGGCAAGAGATTATGTCGCCGACAATGACGGAATCCTTTCGGTGATTTTATTCTCAACAATAAACTCTCTAAAATGAATTCGTTGCTGTACCTCATTCCATTGGGAGATTTTAACTTGCATTTCTTGAGCATAGTGTCTATTATCATATTTTCCTTCTTCGTTATCTTTGTAATTAAATGCCTGTGAATTTCGCACCTGCTTATCCAGGAAATTAATTCTCGATTTTGCTTAGTTGAGGCAGGATCTAACGAGAATTAAATTACGGTTAGCATTCTTTAGGCGCCTTTTGAGCAATATTATAGTCTTTTCAGCATCAGTAAGTACACTAGAATGACCCGAATTCTTATCAACATTAGACTGACCTTTTAATGCCTCATTCGTTGCTCCACTCCCATCTTCAATCTTCTTTCTTCTTTTTCTGGTGGTGTCGAGATTCTTTTTCCTGTTGGAAGCTTTACGGGACTTATTCTCACATGACAGGTACTTCGGTAAATTAGGGGGGAAATGAGGCACTGCTCCAGGAAGTAACTTCCACCTCACAAAGGAGATTTCCACTTCTTCACCATTCACTATACAATTATCTGATTATACTATCAAATCATCAGAGAAATGAATTTGACAAATTCTACTACTTCGCGTTAACTCCGTATCCTTTCATGGAATAGCTCTGGCCCATTTTTCAAATTGATTTGTATCCTTCGGTGGTGAAAAAAATCGTATATCGTCAACTACTCTACCATACCCTGACTTACAGCCAGGCACTAAACAGTACGGCATGTTGAACTATTAAATTAACAAAGCCGCATAAGAAATATGTTTGAAGTTCACAAAACACAAAACGCTGATGTACACAAGACTCAGTGAACTGAATTTAAGAACAGAAAGCAAGGAAAATTCAATTTAATTCACACAAATATCTCACACAGTAACTTCTCCCACACTTTTCTAAGACCCGGCTCGACCCAACAACAGGACACGTTGTTGGACATTATCGCTTGCAGTGCTTGTAGCGGCGGGACCACAAACTACCATGCTATAATGGCGGAGTCCTCACACTAGGTCCTTCTATTCGTCATGGTGTAGGTATTGCTACTAGTGGAGTGTTACAGTGTGGTGCAATAGTACATAGTGTAATGTTATACAGTGTAGGTATTGCTACTAGTGGAGTGTTACAGTGTGGTGCAATAGCACATAGTGTAATGTTATACAGTGTTGTTATTACTACTAGTGGAGTGTTACAGTGTGGTGCAATAGCACATAGTGAAGTGTTATACAGTGTAGGTATTGCTACTAGTGGACTGTTACAGTGTGGTGCAATAGCACATAGTGTAGTGTTATACAGTGTAGGTATTACTACTACTGGAATGGGGCAGTGTGGTGCAATAGCATATAGTGTAATGTTATACAGTGTTGGTATTACTACTAGTGGAGTGGGGCAGTGTGGTGCAATAGCACATAGTGTGATGTTATACAGTGTAAGTATTACAACTAGTGGAGTGTTACAGTGTGGTGCAATAGCACCTAGTGTAGTGTTATACAGTGTAGGTATTGCTACTAGTGGAGTGTTACAGTGTGGTGCAATAGCACCTAGTGTAGTGTTATACAGTGTAGGTATTACTACTAGTGGAGTGTTACAGGGTGGTGCAGTAGCACATAGTGTAATGTTATACAGTGTAGGTATTACTATCAGTGGAGTGTTACAGTGTGGTGCAATATCACCTAGTGTAATGTTATACAGTGTATGTATTGCTACTAGTGGAGTGTTACAGTGTGGTGCAATAGCACATAGTGTAATGTTATACAGTGTTGGTATTACTACTAGTGGAGTGGGGCAGTGTGGTGCAATAGCACATAGTGTTATGTTATACAGTGTAGGTATTGCTACTAGTGGAGTGTTACAGTGTGGTGCAATGGCACATAGTGTAGTGTTATACAGTGTAGGTATTACTACTAGTGGAGTGGGGCAGTGTGGTGCAATAGCACATAGTGTAATGTTATACAGTGTTGGTATTACTACTAGTGGAGTGTTACAGGGTGGTGCAGTAGCACATAGTGTAATGTTATACAGTGTAGGTATTACTATTAGTGGAGTGTTACAGTGTGGTGCAATAGCACCTAGTGTAGTGTTATACAGTGTAGGTATTGCTACTAGTGGAGTGTTACAATGTGGTGCAATGGCACATAGTGTAATGTTATACAGTGTTGGTATTACTACTAGTGGAGTGTTACAGTGTGGTGCAATAGCACATTGTGTAGTGTTATACAGTGTAGGTATTGCTACTAGTGGAGTGTTACAGTGTGGTGCAATAGCACATAGTGTAATGTTATACAGTGTTGGTATTACTACTAGTGGAGTGTTACAGTGTGGTGCAATAGCACCTAGTGTAGTGTTATACAGTGTAGGCAGGGCCGGTCTTAGGGGTGTGCGACATGTGCAGTCGCACAGGACGCCAACGATTTGCGGGGCGCCGAAGGCAAGATAGGCAAATTTCGATTTATTTCCTATTGAACAAATGGCAAGATAGGTAAATGCGAGTTTGTCAAACAAATAAGGGAATCAGTTTTTTTTTAAGTTCAACCGGTGTTATCTCTCACGACTGAAAACCCTACGCGCACCTTAGACCGTGACGGACCGAAGTTAAACTCAGTGAAATAGTGATTAGCAAACACTATATCTTTCTCTCCCTTGCCTTGTCTTTCCACTATCGCGGAAACGCAACCCGGCTCGACTCCTGGTTCCGGGACCAACCAAATCGCCCTTCGGCAGCGCTCGGGCATTTTCGTGATATTTCGGTTCGGTTCGCTGTTGTAGGAGAGCTGTAGCAAGGTGAATAAGGGAGAAAGAAAGCGAGGAAGGCTGGGAGAGAGGGGAGTGAGGTTGGAGAAAGGGGTGTGGGTGTGGCTCGAGCTGAAGACAGAGGCAAAGAAAAAGAAATCATAACAAACGGCACGTGTGGCTGGGCGAAGTCGGCGTCGACCCGCTCGTAAATGGCAGGACGTGTTAGCACAATACACGGGAGTGTTATGGCCCTTGCTAATTGTCGTTCATTCGAGTGCGTGGTGCGGATGGTGTAAAGTCGGGACGAAGAACGAGAAACCCTACAACAATGGCCTTCTCCGGTAAAACTAGTGGAGCTGCTAACAAAAAACGAAGGTTGCAGCATGCGGAAGAAGATAAGAAGGCAGCAGAAGCTTCTAAAAAATTCGTCCGACTTTCAACATCAATAGACGGGTGATCTTCTCAAACAAATCCTACTGATCAGTCCAATAATGTACCCGTGAAAGTTGCAGAGCAACAAGAAGGTATATATTTTAATCTCAACAAGAATATTTTCTTAGTCTCATAAAAGCGTGTTAAACTGTATCTTTTCCTTAAAGTACATTCTACATTGGCAGGGGCGTAGCTACAATGGGGCAAGCGGTGCACGGCCCCGGGGCCCCCGAGGTTAGGGGGCCCCCAAACCCTAAAAGAAAAATTATAAATAAATAATAATAAATAAATAAAAGTAGTGCTAGAAAACATATTTGTGAATTCAATTTAGTTCAGGGGCCCCAATCGTACGGAACTATGCGTCTAAACCTGTGTTTAGAAACTAGTCACGTTGAGTGCAATCTGTATGTAAGATATATCCATCCATTTGTGTGGTATTCTATGAGCATTTTTGATAGCCGGGCGCCCGACCCTGGCGCCGGACAGACAATGCATTGTTCCCCATTCTGTGCATGACCATGACTCATCGTTCCACCCCTTCCCCCTTCCACTGCGACATCACACCACATTAAAGCAGAGTAGTAGCAGTAGTGTAGTTGGTACGTCGCCACAGCGGTTCCCGGTTAAGTGGCTGAACTTAAGTTGTGGCTTGCATTGTGCTATTTTTTAACGACGTTATGAAACGTACGTATGAAAGTGGAGCTAAATAAAAGGAAGGATAATAGAAAAAAAGAGGAGACGGTTCGTGCTTGTACTAAATCGTTACCGGTAACTGCATGGTTGCACCCTCAAACTTAATCAGTTTTAAGAGTACGTCTCGGTGCAGAAACAAGATCAAAACGAAGAAAATGAAAATAATGAAGGTAAGAAGAAACCTAAGTTAACTATATTGTAAAAGCGTTATAAGTTGTTAAGCAAAGTAAAATTATTGTTACGGTATTAAGAGTTCAATTAACAATTTGGTTAGGACGTACTATTTTGTAACAAACTAATATCATATTACGTTAATATTATAAAGAGCATAGAATGTGTGATAAAAAACAAATAATGAAGCGGTTTGAGAATTTCGACGGTTGATTCACTTCACTTGGACTGAGCACATTTGTATGTATTTCACTTCACATTAAAAATCAGACTGCGTCGGGTATACAGTATGCATCGTTCCAGCGGACGACTATCATTGGTGACACAGTCTTTTTTGTCCCGTTAATCAACCAATACCGTAATCAGTTAGTTGGCTTAGTTCAACAGTTGAATCTGTTTCTACAAATAAAACACTGCAATCAACTATAAACCACTGCACTAAATTTTATTGCTCAATATTATTCACTGTGTATTTTTTTCTAATGTTGACAGTACATAAAATCGATGTTACGACCACTTATAGTGGCCTTTCATGTCTTCATCAGCCAGTCGATAATAACAAGGGCGCAGTAAGCTTGGCTGAAACTGGGCAAGTTGAAAATTATGTTTTGTAAGACAAAATTGAATTTCCCAGTCTCTTCAATAATCCAGAAATGAAAAGGTTAATCATAGCATCAGGACCTTGTCAACCTCGGGGTCCCTTTCCAAAACAGCCTGATGGACGAAGAAGTAAAATATAATTTTCAACTAATTACTTCAGTTTTATATCAGGTTCTGGGATGAAATGTAACAGATTCTGGCTTTGCTATTCGCAAAAGTTAGACCGTGTCTACTGTCAACCTTGTTGGCTGTTCCCACAACATTCAGAGAACACTTTCGGTAGTACGGGACTAAACGACTGGAAACATCTTTCTGATAGAATTACAACTCATGAACAATCGGATGACTATATATTTTCTTGTGTTATATTTGAGAAATGGAGGAGTGATGAAACAATGAGTGGTGCTTTAGAATAACAGTTAAAAGAAGACGAAAATTACTGGAGGAACGTTCTAGAAAGAATAGTTAATGTTTCATTAACTTTGGTCACCTGTAACCTTGCTTTCCGCGGAAGAAGTACTAAAATGGAAGATCCAAATAAAGGAAATGTCTTGTCTATAGTGGAACTTCTGTCTGACTATGACCCTGTACTAAAAACCCTTTTGCAAAGCCAGCAGGAAGTGTAAACAATTTAAGCCTTAGCATCCTAAATGAAGTTATTTCTTTGATGGCAAATGAAGTACTGAAAGAAATCAAATATGAAATACAGAGCTCTCCTTTTTTTCTCTGTTATTATGGATACAACTCAGGATATAAGTAAAGTTGATCAGTTAAGTAAAGTTTTCAGGTACGTCATAGTGGTAAATGTAGAAAAAAATGAACCCAAAGAAATAAAGATTTGCAAGACGTTTACTCCTTTTACAAAAGTTGAAGATCAAAGAACATTTGGTTTGCCAAGTAAAATAGTGGAGTCTATTAAAGAATTGAAAAATGGTCGTGGCCAAGGTGATGACGGTGCAAGCGTAATGAGTGGAGTGTACAATGGAGTGCAGAAAATGATTCAAGAATTTGCGCCACATGCATATTTTTTACATTGTGCAAGTCACAATTTAAATCTGGTGTTGAAAGACGCTGTAGAAGCCAATCGTGAAATATCACAGTCTTTTGAGGATGTACTAAATGTATACAACTTTTTTGGACACCGTATCAAACACTGGCTGGGGCTGCAAGATGCATCTAAAAATGCAAACATAGCGTTAAAAAACTCAACCCAACAAGATGGTCGGGAAGGTACGAAGCAGTTTTTTCTTTAAAGGAGAGGTTTGGTGATGTATTAAGAGAGCTATCCAAATTTATTTTGGCAAGTAATAAGGCGAAAGAAAGGAATGATGCAATAGGATTGAAAAAGAAAATTGAAAGTTTTGAATTAGTGCTTCTGTTAGTTGTACAAACAATGAATTTGCAGCAACTGAACATCGTATCTAAATGTCTCCAAACTGAAAATATGGATATTGTTTCAGCTTTTGATCTATTAGGTGATGCTCTCTAAGGTGTTACAGAACTAAGAAATTCATTTGAGGACCTTGTAAAAGATGCTTCAACTATGGGCTCCAAGTGCGGAATACCTTGTGAGTTTTCTGAGAAAAGACTAAAGCAAGTTACAAAGCATTTTGATGAACTGAGTGTAGACCACTGATTTCTCAATCCTGAAACTAGATTTCGGGTATCTGTGTTGATACAATTATGACTCAGTTAAACAGCAGATTTGAAGGCATGAAGTCAGTTATAAATGCCTACAAAGTTGTTCAGCCTTATTTCTTGAACAATGCTTCAGATGACGAACTGGTTAAAGAGGTAAACGGTTTCGCCGAGACTTTTTCTGATGATGTGTCGCCAACATTTCCTGCACAAATTTCCAGCGTGCGTGCATCTTTTTCCTCTAAAATTAAAAGAAATGTTGACTGTTAAGCAACTGATAGACCTCCTCTACTTGAAAATCACATTCTCTTTGCAAACTATCCTGACGTGTGTAGCCTACTGCTTGTTTTATGTTCTCGATTGTACCTATCACAGTGGCTATAGCAGAGAGATCTTTTTCCAAGCAGAAAATTATCAAGTCCTACCTAAGAAGCACAATGAGCCAAGAACGTTTAAGTGGGTTGGCCCTTTTATCGATTGAAACTGAAAGAGCTCGAAGACTTAACTTCTCACATGTAATTAACATGTTTGCAGATGCAAAGAGTAGGAAGTTTTTTGTGGAAAATAGGTTAGTTGATAAGTTTATTTGTTTTAAATAGTTTGTTTAATAACAATAACTCAACAAAAAAATTGTAAACAATGAGTAAAAATTTATAGATTTATTTCAAGATTTATTGTATAATACATTGATAATTTTGAGCTTTCAACCTGGCGTGTATTTTATTTTTAAAGCCTAGTATTTCATAGACGATCCTATCTGTTCCCTTTTGTTTTCTATTCTAGCTTCATTATTGTCAGTAATAAAAGAACAAATATGTGTACTTATAATATATATTTACATGCAGTTTTCTTCTCTTTCTAATTTATATTTGTGTAGTCGTAGTTTTCTTATTACGTTATCACAATTTCGCAAATTGAAAAGCTATCGCTATTATTTATCATAACTATTTAGGACATTTTATGGAGCCGACAGCCAAAGTATAAATTAAATATTTCTGGAAAAAGGGAAATGGCAGGAGGGGGGAATTCGAAAAGTGCATAAAGTTACTTTGATAAGTTCTTATCTTCAAACATTATTAATATTAAAGGCCTGCAGTTAGGTCAGGTTTTCAAAAGATAGTGAATGGGCCCCATTTCAACTTCTTGCCCAGGGACCCCTTCGGGTCTAGCTACGCCACTGTACATTGGTCGTGGTCTAGGTCATAGTCGTAAGGTCGCAACGACTCTTTTAAGCACTGCTTGTGTGGATAACGCTAAGTAAACGCAGACCGCTATGTTATTTACACTCTAAAGTGTGCTATTTTAGATTTATTCAGTAATTCTTGTTTAAGCAATCATAAAAACAAAGTAAATTACGTTTTTAGTCTGGTCCTTAAAATCGGAAACAGTTCCCTTATTACCACTAAACCCTCCAATGTAGAATGGGCCTAATAATCCGTGTAGGCAGAAATACGTTTTGACTTGGTGCCGGCCTGATTATTGATCTCTCTTTAGGTGCGGTGACGGGTGCGAACACCTTAATAGGAATTGGCTCTGACTGTGGCTCTGCTGGTGGTGGGGATGGTGTTGGATCTTGTGACAGGGGTGAAGGCGGGAAGGATTCGAGGAAATCTTCCGACTCTGGTGATTGACATACAGTCGAAAGTGGTGAACGTGGTAGTTGCGGTGCTGATTTAACTTGTGACGGTGAAGCCCGTGAAGGTTCTGGTGTCGGTACTGGTGCTGGGAATGGATTATGCATTGTGCCCTTCATTAGTGATAGCAGCCAACTTCAAGACCCTGCCTATTGTCCTCCGGTCCGAAGCACGGAATGTACAGATAAAATTATCGTTCAAGGCCCAGTTAAAATAAAAGATCGGAACTTTAAAAGAGATGCTGGAGGTGGACGTCATTTTACTATGTTCATTGTTATCGCGAGTTGCGGAATGGCGAAAAAGTACTAGGACATTGGCTCCAATATTCTGACTCGCTAAAAAAAAAATCTTTTGTTGTAAACTCTTCGACGGAAAGTCCACACCAGCTCTCGTCACTTCGTGATTCTGTGACTGGACACATATTTCGCAAGCCTTAAAAGGCGGGTTCACACGGAGTAGTGAAGCGGGCGAGAGCACTACTAGTTTTGAGCATGCGTCACGACTTGCTTATTGAACTTAAGAACCCACGACCTTGTTCCGTTCACACGGACGAAGTGTTCTCGCTGGTCGTAAGTTTCTCGCTCGTTGTCCAAACATCAAACTCTGTCTCCGTTGCAAGTTTTGATTGTATGGACTCCAGCTTTTCAATTCCTTTTTTAAAGGTGCGAAGGTGGCATATATCTATCTAGGCGTCTCTTTTTTAATGCAGTAGCCTTATGTGAATGAGGGCCTTTAAAACGTGCATCTGTCTCCTTTTTATTTGACGAGCTCCCTACTGGAGGTCATCAACATGAGAAGTATTCGTTTCTTCTGGCTGTTTTGACGTTGAGCCGCTTGCACTGTCGAATCTAGATTTGATACAGTTTCGTTAATTTTTTTAAAAAAATCCTGATAATAGGAGTTCTAATATTTTTATTTCCTATGTCACTTCACGAATCCCGAAACCATCAATGTTCATTTCACTGCATATTTCTTGCAATGCTGCGTCCCTAGCGTCTCGATTCTTGTATGCTTCTGAATTTACTTTCCACAAACATTCCTTTTCGCAGTACAACTCGGCAAACTTCATCACCTGGACACTACTCATTTTTATACAGACATGTCGTCATCCCTTCGGCAAGAATGCGACTGAAGCGGACGTGCACACTCCAACCAGTCGGAGATTTCACGCCCTACCTTTTCGAGGGCGGGCACGACCCCAATTCCCACTACCACTGGTTCACACGAGGTCGTGTCCACGAACGGCTGATCGATCAGTAGTGCTCTCGCCCGCATCATGACTCCGTGTGAACCCGCCTTTAGAGTCTCATGAAAGAATCCCTTCTCATTTTAAATGTTCTGAATTATGGGCCGAAACAGAGTTGGGTTTATCCTAGAAAAAGGGCGTTGATGATGCTAATCAACGAATTATGTGTGCTGAGGTAGAGCATTGGTGGTCCGTACTCGAACGATTGTTATCGCTTCGGGTGAACGTAGCTATTCAAAATTGAAGTTGATTAAAACCTACCTGCGTGCTACAATAGGCCAAGAGAGACTGTCAAAACTTGCTTTAATTTCAATAGAGAACGATGTTGCGCGTTCACTCGATTTAGCCCAGTTAGTAAAACAGTTTGCTTCAGTCAAAGCACGGAAAGCTCTCTTCTCATAAGGTTTTGGGTTTTAGTGTGTTTTCTCCTGTGTGTCGTAGTCGTTTGAATTGGTAAAGCTTGATTCCTGTAAGTGTATTTTTCCAGCGATTCTGTTATGTTGACACTTTGCATCACAACTGAAAAAAAAAGTTATTGTAATATGTTACGCCTCACCTATTAGATAATAAAGTCCAGTATTTTTGCATCATGCGAACGTACAGCCGATATTTTGTATGTATTTTGTATTTTGTATCCCCTTACTACAACGCAAGAAAAGCATGTTCAAGTAATATAGTAAATGGGTAAATGCACTTTAGGTTCATTTTATTTAATTTCATCCGATAAGTCGGTGCCTTGCCTTTGCCTGCATTTTCTACTTTATATTTTCATGATTCCTCTTTATGATACCGCATATTTTTACCAGAGTTAGGCAACCCGCCTCGCACAGAGGGGCGCAAAATCGAATTTTGCACAGGGCGCTGAAACCCCTAAGACCGGCCCTGAGTGTAGGTATTACTACTAGTGGAGTGGGGCAGTGTGGTGCAATAGCCCATTGTGTAATGTTATACAGTGTAGGCATTACTACTAGTGGAGTGTTACAGTGTGGTGCAATAGCACATAGTGTAATGTTATACAGTGTAGGTATTACTACTAGTGGAATGGGGCAGTGTGGTGCAATAGCCCATAGTGTAATGTTATACAGGGTAGGTATTACTACTAGTGGAGTGTTACAGTGTGGTGCAATAGCACCTAGTGTAGTGTTACACAGTGTAGGTATTGCTACTAGTGGAATGTTACAGTGTGGTGCAATAGCACATAGTGTAATGTTATACAGTGTAGGTATTGCTACTAGTGGAGTGTTACAGTGTGGTGCAATAGCACCTAGTGTAGTGTTATACAGTGTTGGTATTGCTACTAGTGGAGTGTTACAGTGTGGTGCAATAGCACGTAGTGTTATGTTATACAGTGTAGGTATTACTACTAGTGGAGTGTTACGGTGTGGTGCAATAGCACCTAGTGTAGTGTTATACAGTGTTGGTATTACTACTAGTGGAGTGGGGCAGTGTGGTGCAATAGCACATAGTGTAATGTTATACAGTGTAGGTATTGCTACTAGTGGAGTGTTACAGTGTGGTGCAATAGCACATAGTGTAATGTTATACAGTGTAGGTATTGCTACTAGTGGAGTGTTACAGTGTGGTGCAATAGCACCTAGTGTAATGTTATACAGTGTAGGTATTGCTACTAGTGGAGTGTTACAGTGTGGTACAATAGCACCTAGTGTAGTGTTATACAGTGTAGGTATTGCTACTAGTGGAGTGTTACAGTGTGGTGCAATAGCACATAGTGTAATGTTATACAGTGTAGGTATTACCACTAGTGGAGTGACACAGTGTGGTGCAATAGCACATAGTGTAGTGTTATACAGTGTAGGTATTGCTACTAGTGGAGTGTTACAGTGTGGTGCAATAGCACATTGTGTAATGTTATACAGTGTTGGTATTACTACTAGTGGAGTGTTACAGTGTGTTGCAATAGCACATAGTGTAGTTTTATACAGTGTTACAGTATATATATAGTATGATCAAGTAGGGAGTGATAGAGGAGTAACACCTCTTTAAAAAACCCTGGTCCATATGGCTCGGCTGGTAGTATCTTGTTAGGGTCCCTTGCCAGGGTTACGGTGAAGTCCTCAACGGTACCTGAAGTGAAAGAGGTGAACTCTGGCACGGTGTGGTTGGCGGAAGGGGCAGCCTATTACTCAGGTTTAATAGGGCAAACTATTGTCCTTAGTTATGATGGGCAGGTTTTGGCCCAACGGCAAAATGAGCGGAGGAGGAGCCAATCACTCTCATGGCTCCCAACGATCATAGAGGTGGAAGAGGCCACGCCAGACGGACTGGCTGTAAAGGCGCACCTCAGTAGTACTTGAGTATGCGGCAGTTCGTTGCAGTCTCTGTGTTCGGTCCTGCATGTCTCATTCTTTGTGAGCCGCAGGATAAGGCTCAGAGATCATAGTGTGTGGGTCTCGTCCTGCCAAGCTGAGATCCACCCTAAACAAATTCACGCCAGTGGCTCTTCTTCCAAACATCACTTTTCAAAAGACCAACGGCGATGAGATATGGACGGTGGGGGCAGGTTATGGGTGTAACTGGAAGCCCCTAGTTCGGACCTGCACGTTGGCAGCAGATGTGTGATGGTCGTCTTCTGGAGACTCTGTGAATACTCAGGAATTCGGTCCTGCATCTGTGTTTGGGCAGGCCTTTTTAGGATCACCGCTGCCCACCCCACATGGGGAAGGCCCTAGAAAAGGTGGGCTAAACATCGGAAGTCACAATCTTGGTCCGGCTGGGCAACCGCACTCAGCAGGTCACCCCTCATGCGGTCGAAACTCAAAAACAGTAAAGAATCACAAATTGATTATTGGATCATGGAACATCAGAACCTTGTTTGTTTTGGACAATAACATTAGACCTGAGAGAAGGTCAGCTCTCGTAACCCATGAGTTATCAAGACTCAATGTTTGACATTGCTGCTCTCAGTGAAACTAGGCTGTTTTCTGAAGACAAGATTACTGAATCTGGAACAGGATATACCATCTTCTGGAAAGGAAAGGAGGAGGGTGAATGTCGTATTCATGGTGTGGGCTTCGCTGTGAAGACCAAACTGGTAAATTATCACCAACTTACGCCCATTGCAATCAGCGAAAGGCTCATGACTCTCCGCATACCACTCTCAGGAGGTTCCTTTATGACACTCATCTCTGCCTATGCTCCTACCTTAGATTCTGATGATGAAGTAAAGGCTCAGTTCTATAATCAGCTAAGTGAAATCATCTCCAAGGTACCATCTGCAGATAAACTCTTGCTCCTCGGTGACTTCAATGCCAGAGTTAGGAAAGATCACAGGCTATGGAATAATGTGATGGGCAAACAGGGACTTGGAAAATGTAATCCCAATGGACTGTTGCTTCTTGGTCTTTGTGCAGAACACGAACTTTTCATTACCAATACGCAGTTCCGGCTACCTGACCGCTTCAAAACCACGTGGATGCATCCTCGTTCCAAACATTGGCACATTCTTGATTATATCATTACCCGGCAATGTGATAAGAAGGACACTCTTATTACCGTACCAGAACAGCAAGGAATATAGACGATTGTTGGACAGATCATAAACTTCTTATATGTAAGCTCAGGATATCCATCAGACCTAAACCACCTAGGAACATCAAAAATTTGCCAAGAAAGAAGTTTAATACATCCAAACTTCAGGATGAATCCATGTACAAACATTTTGGAAACAGGATCGTCACCCAGTTATCAGAAAACCCAGTAACAAATGATATTCAGCAAGAATGGGCCACATTGCAGAAGATTATCACACAGTCAGCTGAGGAAACCATTGATTTTATAGTGCGGAAAAGACAAGACTGGTTTGATGACAACAATGAGGAAATTCTGTCTCTCATCAATGCCAAAAGGAATGCCTATCTTGCCCATCTTCAAGACCCAACTTCCAACACAAAGAGAGATAAACTACTGGAACTCAAGGGTAAATGCCAGACGCAGATAAGGCAGATTAAAAATACTTGGTGGCAACAGAAGGCTCAGGAACTGCAGAGACTATCGGATGCTCTAGACTTGAGGAACTTCTATGCCGTACTCAAGGAAATATATGGACCATCTCGCTCATCATCAGGTACATTGAAAAGCGCTGATAATTCTACTACCTTTACTGATAGTCAAGAAATCTTGGAACGCTGGAAGGAGCACTTCTCCAATCTCCTAAATCGTCCATCAGAAGCTGCTGAAGACTTCCTCTGTGATGTGCCGCAACAACCTGAACAACTGTGGTTGGCAATACCTCCTACTTATCATAAATTCAGTGCAGCTCTCACCCAATTGAAACCCAGAAAAGCACCTGGACCAGATAACATCCCTCTGGAACTAATTCAAGCAGGAGGTCATTCCCTCAAAACAAGAATTTTCATCCTTATCCTCAGAATATGGGAATCAAGAAAGGTACCTGGAGACATAAGAATGCCACTATCGTCACTATCTTTAAAAAGGATGATCGCAGTGTTTGTGGCAACTACCGTGGTATATCACTGCTATCAATTGTGGGGAAGATTCTTGCAAGAATTCTACTTAACCGCCTCAAGGTTATCTCTGAGTGGATCCTCCCAGAGTCACAATGTGGATTTAGAACTTCCAGAAACACAATTGACTTGATTTTCTGTGTGAGACAGCTACAAGAAAAATGTAGAGAACAACAGAATCCACTCTTCTTAGTCTTTTATGACTTGGAAAAGGCATTTGATTCGGTTCCAAGACCAGCCATGTGGGCAGTGCTGAAGCGGTTTGGTTGCCCTCAGCGTTTTGTAGATCTAATCAAGGCTCTCCATGATGGCATGACAGGTCAGGTTTGCCATCAGAATAAGATGTCCGATGAATTTCCCATTACTCATGGACTGAAACAAGGATGTGTACTGGCTCCAACGCTTTTTGCGCTGTACTTGGCTGCAATGCTTTATGATTCACCCACAAACATCCCAGGTGTGGAGGTCAAGTATCGATTTGATGGAGGGCTTTTCAACCTAACTCGTCTCCGCTCCTTGAGGAAAACTCAGGTTACTAAGGTTACTAACATGTTGTATGCAGATGATGCTGCGTCACCAACTCTCACACCCGAAGAGCTGCAAGAGTCAGTTAATTGTTACAAAAGTGCACGTGATCGCTTTGGTCTTACCATAAATGTCAATAAGACCAAAGTCTTGGCACAACCTTCACCAGGCACACCTCTTCCTCAGTTCAATATCTCCATCTCAAATTTGCCATTAGAACAGGTAGACCACTTCTCGTACCTGGGCAGCACCATTTCTGTGAGCTGTACCTGTGAGCAGGATGTGGATAAGAGAATTGGCGCAGCCCATGCAGCATATGGACGATTAGCGCACCGGGTCTTCATGAATAAAGATCTGTCCATGAGTACAAAGCTTATGGTGTACAAAGCAGTAGTCATTTCTACGTTGTTGTGTGGCTGTGAAACGTGGACCCTTTACCGACGTGATCTTAGGAAGCTTGAGCGTTTCCACCTACAAAAACTTCGAACAATCCTGAGGATTAAATGGGAAGACCGCACTACCAATATTTCTGTACTTGAAAGGGCTCAAATTAACAGCATAGAATCATCCATAATAGGTCACCAATTTAGATGGATTGGTCATGTCCATCGGATGGATGATGTGAGATTACCTCGTCAAATGCTATATGGTGAGTTATGCTATGGCACCAGACCTCATGGTGGTCCTAAGAGCGCTACAAGGTCCAATTTAAGCAGACCCTGAAATTGACAGGCCTCGATTCACGAACCTGGGACATGCTGGATGAAGACCGCTCAACTTGGCGCCGTACCATCTCGGATACTGTAAAGACGTTTGAAAGGGATCGACGCGCACATGAAGAGGCCAAGCGTCAAGCTAGGAAACTTCGAGCAGCCCAACCACGTCCTCCTCCAGCAATACTATGTGACTTGTGTGGACGCTTGTTCCATGCCAGGATTGGACTCTTTAGTCACCGTAAACACATCCATAAACTGGACTGAAGGAAGAAGATTTATACTCGGATTCGAGTTAAAGCCGATGATGATGATGTTGATATGGATAAAGCCGTAAAACTCAGAGGAGTAAATCCAAGCTCATTTACAAGACATTACAACGCTTTTGATAAGGACATGGGATATTTTTGTCACCAGCCCCATGTCCTTGTGGGCATATGAAATTTGTCTGATGACCTGGGTTAGTGAGGTGATTGGAGCCGTGCCAGGAGAAAACTGGGCATTTTAAGGCTGGTTGGTTGGTTCCTTAGTTTAAGGGCTACGACAACGTGGTCATGTAGCCCCGTGTACTTTGGGTGTGTGTAGAATCTGTGTGATAATCGATGTTAATTGTAATGGCTTCATTAGTGTGTGTTACCTGTTTTATTTTAGGTAGATTTCATTAGAAAGCTAACTATTGCAATGGGTACCATGTTTCGACTTCCAAAAAATTTCGACATATCTTCGCGATTCACATCCGCCAGACCCCAAAACCACCGTCAGTTCAAAAGTTTATATATAATTTATGTATATATATATATGTATGTATGTATGTATGTATATATATACATATATCACTTTCTTGTGGACACGATAACTACTGCAATGTTACACCAATCACTTTGAATTTTTTACATAATATGTAGTCTATCCCTATAAAATCTCGGTCGAGTTCGTTAATGGGCACAATCGGTCGAAGGGGGTGAAAATGGGGGTCTTTTTTTCTTTCGAAAATCTGAAATATCGCTGTAACTCTCTTAATACTTGAAATATCGAATCCATTCAAATTTCATACTATGTGTCGGATAAGGCCCAAAAATTTATGCTTGAAACGTTTTTTGACAGCCCCAACCATTCACCAAAGGAGTGAGAGAAAGTGGTTTTTTTGGGAAACATTAATCATATCTCTCTTAATAGTCACAATATCAACACCGTACGAAGTGGACAATATTCCCCTAATAATTACCTAAAACTTTTGTCTGAAATAATTTTTGATATGACCCACCATTACGCCAAGGGATGAGCAAAATGATTTCGGAATTAGAAGAAAATGCCAAGTGCCATCAGACGTTGCCATGACAACACTACTGAATTGATGAGGGATGAGCCATCAGACGTTGCCATGACAACACCATTGCACGAGATCACATTCATTTTTCCACCTGACTCTGTGGGAAGCGGCTTCGGTGAAGTAACTAGTAGCATGCTGAACTATGCCCAAGGTCGTGGGTTCAAAGCCGGCCGAAGTCGTCGTATTTTTTAAGAACGCAAAAAATCCCTCAGTGTGCCTTCCTTTGGATGGGAAGTTGCAACGTTCGTTGCGAGTAGCTAGCTTCGGTGGCATCTAGTAGCCAAGTTCACAACTAGGTGTCGTTGACGGTAGTATTTGGTAGCAAAATTAGGAACTACTACTTGAAATTGACCGTCCGCAGTCCTTACCAGAATTAAAGATTAATACAGCCATCACAATTAACACCGTTTATCAGACAGATTCTACACACACCCGAAGTACACGGGGCTACATGACCGCATTGTCACAACCCCTGAACTGAGGAACCAACCAACATCTCTGCGGGAGATAAAATTTTGCGTGAAGAAGTAACAGACCGCTAGATAGTTACACATCAGTGTCGAAACCTTGCATAACGACAGTGTGACCACAAGTATGATGATGATGATGAAGATTATAATTGTTGTTTTAAGGGGCCTAATATCTAGGTTATCGGCCCCTAACCACAAGTATGAAAATGGGCCCTAAATGACGAGAAGTTTACCGTCCCCATAAGACAATAAAATGTCAAAAATATGCATAAAAAACGAAAAGCTAAGTTAATTAAGCGCCAAATGTAAAATAATTTCTCACAATAAATGAGATCTGATCCTTCTACGAAAACCTCCATATTCTGCCTATTTTCGCCTATCCTCTAGCTTATCCGGTGAAATCTACCTCCGCCTTCCGGCGTGCCGAGAGGACTTTTTAAATTCAAGTAAGGACTGCAGACAATAATTTCAAGTATGGTACATAGTTCCTACTTTCGCTACCAAATGCTACCGTCCACGGCCCATAGCTTGTGGACTTGGCTACTGGATGGCATCGTAGCCAGCACCTGACAATATGAAGGCTGATGCCCACCCCCATTTCTGGAGTTAAATGTGTGGGGTGGGGAGAGGGCCGGCCCCTCCCTCCTCTCTGTCTACGCCACTGGTTCTATCTACAGTATATAATAACAGCATTTTCGTTATTTTCGTGATAGATCAAATAATATTACATGGCAACTGCAGTATAATACCTAACGTATAGCAATTCTCGAATGATTAACGGTCGCGTAAAACTACAAGCTTCGAATAGCTACCACGCGTGGGAAATATTATTTGCAACGGTTGTGATAGAGATACCACAATTAAATGAGAATAGAAACATTGTGTTAAGCACTCGGTGACATATCAGTATAGTTAGCAAATTCCGGGTGCCTTAGATGGGAAGTTATAGCAAGAGAATTTATCGAGAACATGACTCCCCACTGCTGGTATAGAGAGCTGAGTGCTTGGGTCAAATATGGCGATCAATTGGAAAATATGCTACTCTGTGGCGCTTCAGAAGCGCTTTCTAGTGGTTGTCCTGTGAAGCAAGAGGTTGCATGTAGAAAAGAGGTTACAATTTATTTTCGTGGAATTTTTCCCTGAATTATACTCTTGTAATTATTATAAGATTATTCTGTAGTTATCTTTCATGCGTATCTTGCTTGTGTATAATCCGCTCTTATAAACCGCTATCGGACAAGTTAATGTTATTTTCTTTAGTCAATGACGATCGGTCCCTCAAGTGATGCAGTACTGTATTTAAAAGGCTGTGGATTATCCCCACCTAGTTTCTTCCCGCTACACCGCTACTGTACTCGAGCGTCAGAAGATCGAAACTAAGGAGGATATATCGAAACTGTAAGTGCAAGTGCACTTGCCGGGTGGGCGGTTGCTGTGGTGAAAAGTATTGACTTGTGTGGTGTGGATTGAAGCGAGAGTGTGTGCATGTTCAAATGAGTGGACGTAAACAAGTGTGTTTATTACTGAAGTATTATTATTAGGTGAGTTTATGAATGAACCGTCACTTATTTCGTGACGGTTATGGCAGGGGAAGTTCTGGCTTGGGTGTAGCCGCGATATTATGAATTAAAAGTTATGTCTTGGGAGTATTAAACAGTTATATTCTCGATTTTATTATCTTATCTAAAATTTGGATAAGATACAACGGGTATATCCCATGATGTGAAGGTAACATTGCGTTTTTCACATGTCATAGGTAGGCCTACTGTACTAATTTTTTTTCTTTTCTTTTTCAGAGATTCTGAAGGAGTGTGATTGAAGAATAAGTGACCATGTTGAGCAGTAGAACAAAACACATTCTTCACTGTTGCCTACTTTTTACAGTAATTGTGGTATTCGAATTTTTTACTGGTGGTATAAGGTTGGGAGATGACAGACCAGAAGATTTTGATCCGTGGTTGCGGTATGGATATTTCACCACTTTCATGCTCTATCTGGTACGTCTTCTGACGTTTTTACCACTACCTCAAGTTCTCTTCAACTTTGCAGGCCTCACACTGTATAATGCTTTTCCTGACAAAGTTACTTTGAAAGGTTCACCATTGCTGGCTCCATTTCTGTGCATTCGCATAGTGACACGAGGTGATTATCCTCAGTTAGTTCGTAATAATGTGGCGCGTAATATGACTCGATGTACTGAAGCTGGTCTTGAGAATTTTCTGATTGAAGTCGTGACGGACAAAGCAGTTGGTTTGACTGCCCATCGTAGAATTAGAGAAGTGGTGGTTCCTCCGTCATATCGACCTAAAAGTGGTGCTATGTTTAAAGCTCGAGCTCTCCAATATTGTCTTGAGGATGGAAATAACATCCTGGCAGATACAGACTGGATTGTTCATCTCGATGAAGAAACTCTTCTAACAGAGAACTCTGTCAGAGGAATACTAAATTTTGTGTTAGACGGAAAGCATCATTTTGGACAGGGTCTCATTACTTACGCTAATGAAGATGTTGTCAACTGGGTAACCACCCTTGCTGACAGTTTCCGTGTGGCAGACGATATGGGGAAGTTGAGACTGCAGTTTTCGATGTTCCACAAGCCTCTCTTCAGCTGGAAAGGATCCTATGTTGTTACCCAGGTAAGTTTCAATACCGTATACTTTTTTTAAAATTAATTTCTTTCTGTAGGCTATTTCATTTTCACCTGAAAGCTTTCAATCTCCCTGTTAAGTTAGCTAATGATTCTGTGATAGGATACAAACCATTTTAATTCCCCTCAGGTTGTATTGAAGATTACCGTTATTTGGTTTGTATAGCTCGGGCAGGCGTGGGTTCGTCTCGTTGAATAGTTAGAGAATTGGGCCTATGATCATGATACCCTGTAAAATATACACGTCCACAACCAAAGATTGGGACATTTCATACATTTAAGCCATAATTGGCTCTATAGGCTACAAAAAGCCTCGGGGCATGATACTGCAGTGGTCAAGCTGTTCACTTCTCACCAAGGTGGACCGGGTTCAAATCCCAGTTGATGCATGTGGGATTTTCGAAATTAGGTAGCTTGTCCTGTGGTTTAAGATTCCATGTTAAATTGGAGGTTTTATGGCTCTTATTCATGAGATTAACCGTCACATAAAGCAACAAATTTCCTTTGTCTAGCTTCGTATAAAATGCATTACCTCTCTCTCTCACATACTTCACATATTTTAGTATACACTAAGAATTGTTGCAGACTGTTGGGACTTAGTTGGGTGGTGGACAAGACGTGGCCTCAAATTCTACGTAGCTGAGTTGAGATTGCTTTAGGATATAGGCTTCATTTATGGCAGAATAAGTCATTGTGAGTAAGGAGCATACCAAATTAGATTGAGTGGAGACAAGCAATTAATTTCCTAGTGTCTGAAATTTAGGATGAATTAACTTATTTATACACTCAATAGGCCTACATTACTTGGGCTACAACCGACAGTAGTGGCTACGCTGGCTAAAGCGCAGTGTTAGGTCATGGGGCCAAGTTCTCTGCTGACTCTGTAGACGCGTGGGTTCGAGCCCCACCGTCGGCCGTCCTTGAAATGGTTTTCCCATTTTCAACACCAGGCAAATGCTGGGACGGTAGGTACCCTCTGACAGGCCACGGCCGCTTCCTTCCACATCCTTCTCCAATTTCATTCACCTTAATCAATTCCATCTCTCATCCCGATGCGCAGGTCGCCTACGGGAGTCGAATAGAAAGACCTACACTAGGTCTCTGAGGAGACCACACGAAAAAAAAAAAACGAAAAAAAACTTGGGCTACACTGAAAAAAATGGCTTCTAATATTTCAATAGTCAGAGGATTGTCCCAATTATTCGATTAAAAACAAAATGCATGTTTGCAAGCTGTTAATCAGAGTAGAAAACTGGTGAATGTACTGCTCGGGTCCAAGCTCTGTGAACTTGCGTGGTGAGGGGAAAGGGCAGTGAAGGGTCAGGCGAAAAGAGAAGGGTCTGTCAACAGTCCGCCGTGTTGTCTGATATTCCTTTCTATTCCAATACTGCTAACATAGGGCCGTTGCGCAAACCACTGTCGTGTTGTGAGTGAGTGAGTCATCGATCAATGTATTTGGTTCTGTTATTCCGCACGGACCGGAAACCTCATCACTCGTCACCATCACATCTCATAGTCCGCGATCACATTCCTCTCAGGTTCACGCAGCTTGGACCTGAGCAGTATTCCTATTTAGAGAGGGGTGAAAAAGACTGGAACAGTTTACCAGAAGACATAGGCCTAGTCAGTCCCATGCCAAAAATTGTGTAATTTCAAGGAAAAGGTCAGACAGTGGCAAAAGCAGAAAAGATAATGGGGATAATGAATTGTTAGAGTGAAGGGTATACAATTAATGTGTGTGGAAGATATTGTGAGATAATTTCAGATGATTTGTTGTAGGGACAGTTTATGCCACAGTTTTTGACAGGTTGGCCCCAGTTACACAGTCGTACAGAGCCGACTGCCCTCTATATCACTGCACAACTGGGGCTGACCGGCCAAAATCTATGACGTAAACTGTAGTTGGTTAGTTATTGTTGTTTTAAGGGGCGGAACTACGAGGTCATCTGCCCCTCTTAACACAGATTAAAATATACAAATTTGGAATGGAATGTAAAATATCCGATAAGAACCAAGTCACCGTGCTCCGCCAAACATTTTCCCAAAACTGGGGATATCCGGTGTTTCACGCAGTTTCTCATTACCTCAATTCATCCGCAATTAATACAGTCACCAACCACCAACGAGGATGATACATGGCTTTCCTCGAGCATACGTTGTGCCTCATTAAAGCAATAGCTCTTCTGGAACTGCAACCCACGTCGTTATAAAATATTCCTTGAATGCACATGCTAATCCGATCATAGAATCTTACCAGCAGTACTCTGACTGATGAACGAACCGTATAAAGAATGGGTGGAGCCGGTAGTTCCTTCGCTAGTTAGTTAGTTAGTTATTGTTGTTTTAAGGGGCGGAACTACGAGGTCATCTGCCCCTCCTAACACAGATTAAAGAATACAAATTTGGAATTGAATTTAAAATTTTGAGGTGGACACCTACATTTAAAAAGACCAAAAATTAATAAAACAAAAAATTAAATAAAAATAATAAAAATAAACAAAAATTACGGAAAAACAAAACATAATCATTCAAAAACGAACAAGGCGTTGAGTCAATGTTCACTGGAAAATTTAGATTGGTGGCCCCAATCCACTCTCACTTATAAAGCGGACGATGAGATCAGCAGCCACCGCTTCATCGGCTAATATAAGTTAAGAGTGTCATCCGCAAACCGGGGTTTCTTCGTAAGTCAGCAAGATCCACACACTCGGTTAAATGTGGGCCACGGTGAAAACGACTCCACAGGTACAAAGTGGGAGGTCTTCCCTTCCCATTAGGTACGAGTGGGTGGATCTTGTATGACCTATCTTTAGCCTACACAAAATGACGGGCTCCCTCCGAGACCGGAAAGAACTCCGCCACACGCGAGTAGTTCATTTGATCGCTCTCAGTTTACTGGGCATTGGGTCAGCTAGCCACTGACTCTCCCAAAATGCCAGTAAGTTACTTGTTGGCATAACTGAGAGCGAATGTCTCTAGCGGGTACCTCCATTGGTCGAGGTGTTAGTGATACCGCCTCTTTTGCAGCTTGATCCGCTAACTCGTTTCCCGCGTAAACTGTAGTGAGTACTATATATTAGTCATTATCACAGGGCATTCTACGATTGTGTTTGATGTATATTATTGAATTAGTGGTGGTGTTATGTTAATCGAGTTGTTTTGTAAAATGACGTTACTATTTTGTGTATTTACAGTACATGTATATATTTGCATCAAGCCCATTTAAGTGTGATAACTACCGTAATTAATACATTTAATATATTCCAGGAGTGTGTTTACATATTTATAACTTGTAGCCTATCCCGCCCAATTCATTGGGCACAATCGCGTTGACCCACTAAGAAACTGCAAAAAACAATTTGTATCAAGCGTCAAGCAAAACGTGTCATCCCTTAGTTTTCTCCTTAAATAGCCTAGTCCATAACAATAATAGTCTTAATCATATGTAATTTATTTAACGGTTATTCTTTTCACATATTTCAGTGATTGGTTTGTGTTGTCTGACTGAAAGCTACAATATTAATTGTTAATATGGCAACACTGGAAAATGGCTTCAAAGCTCTTTTTACACGTACAGTCATCACTAGAGCCCGGAAGTTCAGGCATTTATTTTGTTTAAAATAAGTTATTTGCTTTTTAAAGTGTGTAAATAGCAGAAAACTGCATAACAATCGAAAACTGGCAAAAAAAAGAGCTTTTAAACTTAAAATAGGCATCAGAAGCCAAGATAGGCAAAAAAAGGCAAAATAAAAACTGGCTCTACTGTCCCCAAATGCATGGAAACATATTTATCTCTATCTGATTCTTTAGAATATCCAGCCAGATAGAAAAGGTATTTTGCCTAACTTCCGGGCTCTAATCATCACTATAGATCAAGGGGCCAAGTAGCTTGCCACGGTGGGTGAGTGGTCTACGTGTCGGTCTACTAACCCCAAGCTTGCAGGTTCGCTCCTGGCCGTGGTAAGTGATTTTTGAAAGGCGACAAATTACGACACCATGTCATACGATGTTGGCATGTCAAAGAACCCATTTGAATTCAGTAGGCAGTGTTCATAATGGCAAAATTAATCTCAGGAGTTTCCGCCAACACAAAGTTCCTCATCTCTCTACTAGAAAGTGCTATAGTGCTCAAGGAGCTTAGGTATCTAACCTCCTTGACTTTCATAGTGCTTCAAGAAACAACGAAATGCAACATGCAAGCTACCCTTTGGGTGTCAAATAACAAAGCTTGCACCCGGCACCCGAGGCCATACAATATTATTATTATTATTAAGGGGCAAAGTAGCTCAGTTGGTTTAGTATTATGTCTGTCTGTTAGGCAATCAAGCTCGAAGGCTGGTTGGATCCTCAAAAAGCACCGCCGTTAGGTTATGTGGGTAGATACCCACAAAAACCCAAGGCAGCGCTATATTGAGGTGTACTAGGCAAGATGAGGAGTGAGGTAGTTTGCCATTGCTTTCCTCACTGAGTCAGAACAGCAGTACTAACCCTACGAGTAGACTCTTTCACAGCATCCACAGGCACTGACTGTGCCCTGAATGTCATTACTAAGCACCAGCCATACCTCAGCAGCTTCCATATAATCACAGCCATGAGTGAGACTGGGACATCGGTGAAAAGCTACATTTTACTCTAGCCTGTGCCAACAGACAAATGCAAAAGTACTACAGTCATCAAGAGATGGCAAACAGCCAAACAGGCCTTAGTATTATGTAGAGGTTGTCAAACAAATCTGAACCCCAATCATCAGATTGACTACCTCTGCTAAGTGAACAGTGTAACCACGCCATGGTGTACATACCCTGCCAGTATCTTACTATTTTACTGAGTTCACTTGTTTAGGCTAAAATATATACAGTAATACAGACTATTAGACTTGTATAGGCCTACATATAGAGGGCACTGTTCTGTGATCAGTAAAGCCCAGCAAGGCAAACTGCGACATGGACAGTAGGCTACTTCATGGTGTATTGTTATATTTGGTGTTTTTATAACTGATATTTCTACTGTGTATTCAAAATGGCAGGAGAAGTGAGAAGTATATTGGTAATAATAAATAAGGACAGCATAGCCTGTATTCACTGCGGAAATGTTTAGCAGTGTGTAATTTCCTAAGTGCTGTCTGAGCTACGCACATGTACATAACCCTCCAGTATGTTACCATGTTGCTGAGTTAACATGCCAAGGCTCAAGTAGGTTATATCATATTTAATCGTAGAAATTACCTTAAGGAATAATAGCAGAATGGGTTGTGCCAGCCCCGTGGTGTTTGGGTAGTGCACCTGCTTCCCACTCGGCGGCCCCGGGTTCGATTCCCGGCTCCGTAAGGGATTTTAGAAACTGACGTGAGGGCTGGAACGATGTATCCTGAGGCTCGTGAGGACAGTGCGGCAGTGCCCCAAGGTAGGTTTAGGCCTTTGTGAATAATTTCGTTTGCAAGAAAATTTTGGTTTTAACTTACCATACTTAACTTGGCCTATTTCTCAAATAAATATTTCAATCTCCGATATCTGATATTATTGACCCTTTATACAGATGTGTTAAGTTATTACTGTATGATAGAACTGTCTCAAGTATTGTTGAGCATGAAACACAATGTGGGGGGCGTGGTGGCTCAGCGGTCTAGCTGTATGCCTCTCACCAAGGCGGTCCGGGTTCGATTCCCGGTCAATGCATGTGAGATTTTCGAAGTGAAATGCCATGTCCTGTGGTTCGGATTCCACGTAAAAAGGAGGTCCCGTGGCTCATGATCTCGAGATTAACGGTCACGTTAAACTACAAGCTTGCTTGCTTGAAACACAATATCTAAACATCATTTCTGACATAATCTGTCACGTTGACATTTTCTACTGTCTCAGAGTACGTACAGAGACTCTGGTCCCAAAGGTCCTGGGTTTGATTCCTGACTCTCCCAAGAAATTGTATTCTGGTTTGAGGGTATGAACAGTGTAAGCCTACATTCAGCCTTGTGAGGCAAAACTGAGAAGATATGAGTTCGGTTCCCACCTCAGCCATCCTGGAAGTGGTTTTCCATGGTTTTCAACTTCTACCCCAGGTAAATAGTGGAATGATTGTTAACTTATGGCCACAGCAGCCTCCGTCCCAATCCTAGTCTCTGTTACAAATATACACATTACTACAGACACCACAATAACACGCATTATTAGACAACTCCTGCACACACCCAAGTGGGCTGATGAACATGCATTGAAAGCAAGCAAGCTTGTAGTTTAACGTGACCGTTAATCGCGAGATCATGAGCCACGGGACCTCCTTTTTACGTGGAATCCGAACCACAGGACATGGCATTTCACTTCGAAAATCTCACATGCATTGACCGGGAATCGAACCCGGACCGCCTTGGTGAGAGGCATACAGCTAGACCGCTGAATACATGCATTGAGACTGTCACCTCCTCTCTTGCCCATGTCCCTGTCTGGTTAGCCAGTGTTGATAACAACTACAGTTCAATTACAGTAGTACTGTACCGGCCGCGGTGGCCGAGAGCGCTGACGCACCATCTCGTGTCTCGCTGGCATCGGGAGAGCGTGGGTTCGATTCTCACTTCCGCCGTCCTGAAAATGGTTTTCGTGGTTTCCCATTTTCACTACCAGGCAAATACCGGGTCCACGGCCGCCGATTTCCTTTCATAATCCCTTCCCCGACCCGTCCTGAAAAGAAAAATACATGGCCATTGGCTGCATAAATGAAAATCCACAGCCTGCTTCCAGTCTCCGACTGGGTCAGGAATGGAATGAATGAAGCCCCCATCTAGCGGCGAGGATCGAACTGTGCCGGATGCCGAGGCCTGACGCACTCCTCTGGGGCAATTATTAAATGAATGACAAATGAAATGATAGTGGAGAGTGTTGCTGGAATGAAATTGTGACAGGGAAAACCGGAGTACCCGGAGAAAAACCTGTCTGCCTCCGTTTTGTCCAGCACAGATCTCACATGGAGTGACCGGGATTTGAACCACGGTGAGAGGCCGGCGTGCTGCCGCCTAAGCCACGGAGGCTTCTCTTAGAAAGAAGTATAGACCTAAATATAGGAAAAGTCTATTGAAGACATACGTGTGAAGTGTGGCTTTATATGGTAGTGAGACCTGGATAAGAGAGAAGTCAGAAGAGAAGAAGTTGATGGCTTTTGAGGTTTAGTGCTTGAGAAGAATTCCTAAGATCAGTTGGATAGAACATATGACAAATGAAGAGGTATTATAGGAAGAGCAGGAGAAAGTAGAATCTTTATGATGAGTCGGAAAACAAGAAGAGCGAATATGTTGGGACATATTCTCAGACATAATAGCCTACTATAGCAAGAGTCATCGAAGGGATGTTAGAAGGGGAAAACACAAGAGGAAGACCACCACTTGCATACATCACAAATAATGACACACGAACACAAAATCATATCACGAATTGAAGAGGATGGCGGGGAATAGAGAAGATTGGCGAGTTGCTGCAAACCAGCCCCAGGCTGTTAACTTGAGAGAGAGAGAGAGAGAGAGTCAATACAAATAGCTTTTCCTTTTTTATTACCCAATTTACGTTTTAGCAATGACAATTAACATCATATATTTCCCATCAAATTAGATACAGAAGACCTAATACAACCATATACATGCATATGCTCTATTAAGTCTAATTACAACTATTTTACATAATATGAAATATTTTTTTTTTAAATCTCCTTCTTGCAACTTATAATATTTTTTCTGTGTTTCTACAGTTGAGATTTTATGTCACTTTTTGTTAGGGCATATGTTTTTTCCGGTATTTGGCTAGGGATTGGGTGAAAACCCCCGGGAAAAACTACTTTCAGAATAGCCGCTTTCAGCGTCGGGATTCGAACCTCCGATTGTACTATTTAACGTGCACATCTATCCACGATTTTCTAAGTTTTCTAATACAGTTTTCCTCAGAGCCGACATAGGAAAACAAGTTTCATTCATCGTATCTGAATAGTGAATTATTATTGATGTTGGACCTCTGTTCAGCACATGTACATAACATTTGCATATCGCCAGGGGCTTCGTTAACGGGTCGCAGAATTCAGCTCGGAGTAGCGCATGCGCATCGTAGGTTGAAGACCTCTTTTGCGATTGTAGAAGATGGTTCACTTGTATTGCATTGCAACTACCAATCTGCCACATAAGGTCGTGATTCATGCTAGCTTCCAATCACGTAATTGGCTATAATCCGACAGTTTGCGTGGCTCAGTGGTAAGGTTTCTCACCTGTTCTGGGATCGAATCCCGGCGCAGTGTCTGCTAAGTCTAAGCAGCTAGAAGGGACGTTAGATCCATAACATTATAACTTTCAGTGATTGATCCCGTCGCGTCGTCCAGACAAATAAAGGTGACTCTAAGTGTCCTGTTTTTTTAAACATCTTATGAGCCTAGTTTATTTGACGTGAATTTACGTATGGAACCTAATGTGAGGAATCGCATCATAGTCCAGACTCCTTTTACAGCCATCACTATGACAGATTCCACACACCCTAATACATGGGGTTACATGACCACGATGTCGCAATCCTCTAGATCAGGCCTGTCCAGCCGTGCCACGAGACTCTCCATGGAAGGATAAGCCCCGCTTTTGCCCGCTCCACCGCCATTCCCGCCATCTTTTTGATGTATAAGGATTACAACGCGACCAAGAACTACATTTTCCAACCACCTCGAACCGAGAAAAAGTTACCTTACAAAAATGATAACAACTTTCTTTCTTGGACACACAAAATTTTGGAATTAATAAACCAGTTATACAACATTCCAATGTATATTGTGTTAAAATTTGGATTGGATCTGATGACGGGTTTGTGAGATAATAGTTCTTAAATGTGACGCATGGTTGAAACACGCTTAAAAACAGGCACTCTTTGTGTTCCAACTGCGATAAAAATATTAAAATATAAATTAACAATTCCAAACCTACATGAACTAACGTAAACTAGAACGACGAAGATGATGATGTTACTGGATTTTATGTAGGTCTACTGGTTACTTCACAAACAACCTTCAAACTCGAGTGCACATAATATTTTGGTCGACAGTAGCGTCTGAGCAAACAGACATGATTATTTCGATGGTGAACTCTTTAATTCTGGAAATACAGGCATATCTTTGTCTGTAAGACATCAAGAAAATGTATTGTGGATAGTACGCCTTATGATTTAAAGGACATAATGTTCTCCTGAGAGAAGAGATAATAGCCTAGTAAAAAGTAATTCTAATGATACCACTTATTTCTATAGATTAACAGAAAGGGAATTTAACAAATCAACTCTAATTGATTATGCAGGAGTACAAACTTTTACTCTAAAGCCCTATTAGACTATGGGGTGAAACCAATCACCTGGACCGCCTCCATCGTCGATGACGATTTATTAGTTATAAACACAGTGCTGATATTGACAGGAGATCTCCTGGCAGGCCGCACCAACACCTTTTTCAAGCTGCGGCTTGCAGGTTTTCCTGCTTCGGTGTAACTACATTGCCGTGAAAGAATTCCTGCAGTATTTTTTCCAGCTCGTATCAGGCAGGAAAAGACGCAAGTGACCTTAAAGATAACATTCCGGCATTTGCTTGGAATTAGTGTTTAGAAACTTGAGATAAATATAATTACTCTCAGAAAGACTTCAATTTCCATTAAATCTCTGTCCAATTAATCCAATTCTAGTCGGAATTCTACGAAACGTCACTTCCAGATTCTCATTATTGAAAGAAAGATAATATAAAATGTTCATTGCCGTATTTACTTCTATTGGTATTGTTGGTTGGGTAAACTTGAGAATAATGGTACTTTTATTTATTGCTCTTCACTTCTATTACTTCAATTCTCAGAAAGACTGGTGACAGCACCGGAATTCGAACCTGGGGTATCCGAACGCCAGGTATTCAGTCCAGTCTTGGAACGTTCCTTAAGCCGCTCGGTTACGTTGGTCGATCCTGACCAACTAAATGACTCCCGGGATGTTTCTAACTTAACACGCTGTCTCCTACCCATTCCTCATCTTATACACACACTAATACAGCCATCACAATAAAACAGGTGGCTTCGGTGGCGTAGTTGGTAGCATGCTGAGCTTCTATGCCCAAGATCGCGAGTTCAAACCCGGCCGAAGTCGTAGGATTTTTTTAAGAGCGTTAAAAATCCCTCAGTATGCCTTCCTTTGGAGGGGAAGTAAAGCCGGCGGGCCCATGTCTTAGATTTATGGCATGTAAAAGAACTTTCCACTTACTACAATTGTGTGAAGCTAAATTTGTAGGTTAGATTTGTTTAATGCTCTATTAAGTTCCAACGTTCGCCGCCAGGTGCCGGTTGCGGTGGCATATAGTAGCCAAGTTCACAGCTAGGTGTCGTTGATGGTGGCAAAAGTAGGAACTACTTGAAATATTGATAGTCTGTAGTCCTTACCTGAATTACAGATAACACACACAAATACAGCCATCACAATTAACACCGGTTATCAGGCAGATTCTACTCACACCCAAAGTACACGGGGCTACATGACCGCGTTGTGGCAGCCTCTAAACTGAGGGACCAACCACAATAAGACAGATTTTCAAACAAAATTCTACACACACGCAAGTACACAGGGTTAAATGATCACGATGTCAAAGCCCCTCAAATGAAAGAACACCAAATTTCTTTTTAGAGATATGTCCGGGAAACGAGATATGGTATCAATGTTGAGAAACATACTGTGTTTAGGTTAGGCTTCACAACGCCGTGCTGGTTTATTTTCAGCATTGCATGCGCTAAATAGGAACATTTAGTGAAGAGCAGAGATCAGGGGAACAAATGAAATCCAGCATTAGAATTTCATATTCAAATAAAAGCTTCATTATTCTCAGTATTTTAAGTTTACCTTACCAACATTACCAATATCTGTAAATAGGCTATGAACATTTTGTACAGTATGTCCTTACTTCATTAATGAGAATCTGGAAGTGACATTTCGTAGTATTCCACTTAAAATAGGATTACTTGGACAGACATTTAATGGAAATTGAGTGCTCATAAAATTGATTAGATTTCTTGAGTGGCATTTCGACCGTTCTGGCCGTTTATCATTGCCTTTTTCTGGTTTTGAGCTATTTGACCAAAATTTGTATTTTAGCTGTTTTACGGTAGACAGATAACCTCGCTATTCCGCACCTTGAAACAATAACTAATTAAGAAGGTGGGTGCACACTAGCTGTGCAGGGGATAAGCAGAAGCATGATGCAGTCGCAGTGGCAGAACGCTCTCCCTCAGGGAGATGGCGGCAGCCATCCGAAGTGTGGTTTTCGCCCGCGGTTTTCCACACACTCTCCATACAAATTCCTGGTTGGTTCCTTAAACCCTAATAATTACAGCTACACCACGTTATTTCAATCTACAGAGAAACACAGGTTTTTATCAGGCATATTTTAATGTGCACCTAAGTTCGGTCATTTTCTTTGTGTTTCACAGTTACTATTCGGATCTGCACATTTCAATTTTTATGTTGTAGCTTCGTAAAAATTCCTTCGTATGCAAGTTATAGCCTGTACTATGAGCTTTGAAACGATATCGTGGGAACCAAAATGTATTCGTAAATAACTTGGCAGAGCATTCCTTGTTCGAACACCTCCACTTTTGGCTTCGTTATGGCAACTGACACTTGTTTTTTATAGTTTCCTATAACTCTCAATTCTACACCTCTTTGGACTCTATATGGATAACATGTTAGCTGCACTGATATATCTACAGAAACTCCAGGGGTTCCAGGTGTACGTAGCTGTCAGTCAACTCATGGCTTAACCAACATTTCGGGAGAGGTTGCCTACCCCCTACTCTCTTCCCAACGCCACACAGTGTGTCGAATCCCAATTCTAGGTGGAAAAAATTAATAACTTCGTTAATAGTGCTGGGATTCTATTAAAAGTTGGCAATATACCGTGTTCGAGGTCGCTGAATTCATTTCTGGCATCGTCTTAAGTGTACGATCTTCGGGGGGTAAATATATAGGGGTGAGGGGTAAGGGGAGGTGTTAAAATGACCGAAAGCAACAAAAGAATCATCCATTTTCGGTAGTAAAAATCACGATTTGGATGTGTATATTATAGTTTATGACAGTGGTAAACATACTATTTAAAACTGGATAAAATATGAATACCAATGAGACTTGCAGTCAAGTATTCTTGTTACACCTTATTTGAGGGAATAGACAAAGTCACTGTATGTAAAATCATCCAGATTAAAAACGTATATTAAATTGTTATTAAACATAGAACAACGAAATAGCACAAAAATAACATTTATTTTCTAAAAATAAAAAAAATATTCGTCAAAATCACACAAAAAATTTCTTTATAACAAAATGTGATTTTACAGTCCTGTTAATGACCTAGTTTTAGTAAACATACCTCACAAACGAAAACAATATTATTTCTCTAGAAAAGCATGGAAATAAAGAGAACATATATTGAATATTGGGCCTATTTCTCCCATTGCAAATAAAATGAAAACGTCCATTCGTCAAGTAATGTTCTCATTAATCTCATTCCCGTTATTAATAACAAAAGGTCTAATGTTAATTCGTCACCTGATTCTTCTGTCGAGTCCAGAGCATCGTAGTCATTGCTAGTCTTCATCATTTGATGTCCAAGTTCCTTGGGGGTAATTAAGTAACTCAATAGCTTCCATAGGTAAATTACCAGGAGTTTTACGTGGCATTGTTCTTCCTGCACGCTCCCATTTTTGTTTATATTATGGGATATGAACTTAATTTTGTTTCTTAGCTCCTGAACCTGATTGTTAGTAGGAGTTGTAGGATCACATCTATTCATAACATATTAAAATATGACGTCTGTACGCCCCTCTCTACGACACGACCGCCACGCGTTGAAAAATTCTTCTCGCGGTAATTCCCGCATAGTCACTGAAAATAAGAAAATAAACCATCAAGCACATTCGTGCGCAACCAAACCACTACTGATCCTGAATCTACATTAAATTTACTATCGAATGACGTTTAAAGTAAAGTGGCACTATGAGGCACTCATAGAGTAAATAATTTATTTAATGCAGAAAGCTTGTATTACGCATGAAAGTGCGAACACATACCTCTTTTCACTATTCCATGAGCCGCAGAAGACAACACCTCGTTGAACTCACTAGAAACACAACGTTCGGTTCACTCCGACAGCTCCTATCAAATGACCTGATAACTGCCAGGAAGACGTTTCAGCACCTATACCCTCCCTCCTACGCACCAGACAGCGAAACGGAAGACCGAAGGTCACCATCTGGTTTGTTCACTATCGAATGGGCTAGTTTTCGCTTTCATTTGCGGCAGTGAATTTTTTCCACCTAGATATGCGATTCGACACACTGTGCGCCATTAGCATAAGCTGACTGGACTCTCCAGGTTTCGTTTAACCCAATTAGCGCAGTTCGACCATCCCGCTTCTCCTGTCGCGCAGAAAATTCATTCCTCCAGCAAGTACCATTAACAGCCTGCTTAGGGAGTGGCTTTAGTAATGCGTTTGGTCGGGTAGGATATTTGAATTTGGCAGTGCACACCATCTGAGCAGTCCCTAAGTCACGCTTCGGTATTCGGCTGTAGTAAACTTGGGATAAAACACTATTTCAGATGTTTATTTGTGATCTGGCCAACATGTATTCTGCAGCCTTCTGTGGTCCTCCGTGGGCACGTATTGAGGTTCTGAATCCAAATGTTCTGGATTCGATTCCCGGCTCTGCTAAGGATGTAATTGTGGTCTGAGGGTTGGAACTGGGAGGGAAGAGATGGGTTTGATTCCCCCTCGGTTGTCCTTGACGTAGTTTTCCGTGGTTTTCCACTTTTACTCCAGGCAAATGCCGGTATGGTTCCCAACTTAAGTCCACGGCTGCCTCAATTACACATAAGCCTACCCCGCGGCTTAGCCATACCTGTTAAATCTCTCACCACAATCGCGACGGGGAGCTGCAGCAAGTCCGGAGATCGAAGGTTCGAATCCTGGTTCTGACAGCGGCCGGTGGTTCTCCGGAGCTTTCCAATATCCTTACAAGTAAATGGCCTGGATATTGCCTTATTTCATTTCCCGGGTTCCTGACCCTAATACTGTAATTACAGCTGCACACAATGCTATCGTCACCATAAAAACACACGTTATCAGGCAAATTGAATACACACCCAAGTGCATGGGACTGATGACCAAAAGTGACCTAAGCCCTTATTACGAATTAACATATAATATTAAATAAATAAAAAATACTACTACTACTACTATTACTATTACTAATGATAAGGGCTAGTACAAGATGGACAGAAGAACGCAAGATGCAACACAGTGAGTTCAAGAAGAGATTTTGGAATAAGAGGAAGGCAAAAGTCATCAAGCCAACTAAAACGCTCTATGAATGGGCATAACGAAAAAGCAATAATTATGTTACTGGTTTTACGTCCCTTTTAATTAATGAGGCCTTCAGAGGCGCCGGAGTTCCGGAATTTTGCTCCAGAGGGGATCTTTATCGTGCTAGTAAATCTACTCTGTGCACTTTGAAAAGTTAACTGACTGCGCTAGGATTCGATCCTGCAACCTTGGATACAGCAAACGTTACCGCTGCGCCACGCAGCCGGTCGGAGCATAACTTCTGTAACGTATACACACACTATAGTACTACAGCTGTCTCGATGACACAGGTTATCAGTTAGATTACACACACCCACACGGGGCTACATGACTGTGATGTCACAAAATCCCTAAATGAATCAACACATCATGCGCTTGCCACGGCATGTGAGTGGTTATCATATCGGACTACCAACCCCAAGCTTGCAGGTTTGCTCCTGGCCGTGGAAAGAGATTTTTGAAAGGCGACACAATTCACGGCATGAATGTCCTACATTGTTGGCATGTTAAAGAACCCATTTGAATTCAGTAGGCCGTGTTCATCATGGCAAAATTAATCTTGGGATTTTCCGCCAATATAAAGTTCTTCCTTTCTCTATTAGAAAGCACTAGTGTCAAGGAGCTTAGATATCTAACCTCCTTGACTTTCATAGCGTTCCAAAGAACGGCAAAATTCGACATGCAGGATGTCCTCTGGGCGTCAAATAACGAAGATTGTACCCGGCAGCCGAGGCCATACGATATTATTATTATTATTATTAACATCATCATGCATGCAAAGTTTCTTTGAGGGTTAGGGGCAGGTGGGACTGTAGCCCCGGGACCTGGATTTGCTGAGGGTCCCGAGGCGGTAATATTAAGTTACATAGAGTGGACAACTTTATTTAATTTCATGTCAAAATTATTATGGAATTGTCTTCCATGTTGTAAATACAGCCAGTGAATAGTATCCTAAACATTTACAAAGCGAAAATATAAATAAACATTGTGTTTTTCTTTTTTCTTCCGGGGAAAAGGCAGAGTTGCCCATCTTATTATATAATACGCTAAGGCTAAGGTGTATGTTTTACAAAACTCAAGCTCCTAAACCAGAAGGAGTTAGAAGGCATGGTTTTACCAAAATCTTCGAAATCGTCTCAATAGTACAGGAAAAATCTTGCATTTCTTGAAAAGTAATCGGAAATATATTTATTTGTTTATTAAGTGCTTTTTAAACAAATAAACAAGACGATAGCCCCTGCGAGAACTCTGTCGCCTACAGCCCGCATATCACTAGGGCCGAGCGGGTAGTCAGTAGTTATTATATTGTTGTTTTAAGGGGCGGAACTACGAGGTCATCTGTACACATGGGACGCACACAGCCCATTATGCCAGTTCTCGCACGGGTACGCTAGTTTAATTTATAACGTGAAGTTCAATAATTGTTCTTTATTGAATACAATGATTCTATTTCAATCTCAGAAACAACTGACTCTTTTAAAACTCAGTAATCTTCCTACAATTTTTGAGCTTATTTTGATGGTGCCTGAGCACGTTATTTCCAAATTCACAGTGATCAAAATCTGGTAGTAAATAACAACCAGTGAAAGAGAGGGAGAGAAAACTGAGTATAGCTGAATAACTTAAAACAAAGTACATTAATATTTAGTTGGGCAAGCCAAATTCCAATTAGCTACAGTGAAACATCTATTAAGAGACGAGTGATGGTTCCATGGAAAACAGGTCTTATAGAGGGGTGGTCTCTTAATAGGGGTAGGCATTAAAATAATTTTATACTGCATTAGGTTATTAATAAAGTACAGTTGGAACACATACTTCATTACAATTTATCTGCATTGGTTCACATTTAATACAAACTAATTGCAATTAGTTATTTTCTGAGCTCTGTCATAAAAGTCACGAATCGATGTCAGTTTCAGATTAGCATATCTTTTTTTTAACAATTTCACTTTCTAGAATATCTCTTGAGTGTGATTTCGAAAGTACATTAATTTGTTCTGGGTTTGAACAATCTTCTAGGAGAGCCGTTTTTTGTATTTTTTTATACGTTACATAACATTTTTTCTAATGACATTGTATGCTGATGCAGTTCTGTGCCAACAGAACCATTGTTTACATCATCACCCTCATCACCTTCTCCAATGGGAAGGCAGACGAGACGTGGTCTTTTGAAAGAGGTCAGACTGAGAAATTGCCTGGTCTTTGGTCGGGGACGGGGTGGTCCTTAAATAGAGGTAACAAATACATTGGCAGTATGAGGTTTTAAATCGGTGCCAAGAAAAATCGGTCTTTAAGAGGGGTGGTCTTTTAGAGAGATTTCACTGTATTTCTTTTTGGGTGGGGTGAGGGGGAGGGGGTAAGAGATGGCTCAAACATTTGCAAGCTTACAGTAATACCGTAATTCCAAAATTATGTCACAGGTTGAATAATAATGGAGGCGCCCGGAAGACCTTATTCTAGGGCCCGTGATTGCTCTCTACGGTCCTGATCGGGAGGTTCATGTTTGGAATGTGTCCTTGTGAGATTGCTTTGTTAATGAGGCGGGAGACAGAGAGAGAGAGCGCGCATCATTTGTGACGCTCTGATGCCGCTCATTTCTATTAAGATATTAGCATTAATTAGGTCATATGTCGGCCAAAGAACTGATATCTGTGGATAATTGTTGTCCTGTGACCTGTGACTCAGTCGACTGAAGGATAAACGTGTGTGATTCACTACTTTATCTTTGTTGTTCATGGAGTGTGTTTATTTTGCCGCTCGTATTATTATTGCATGCACTGTCACAAAATACCCTTGAATGATAATGTAATTGACTAAATCGAGCTTGCTCTATGAATTGGTCATAAACATTACACCTCGCTCTCAGTGATAACATGTTTTCCGTGTAAATTGGACATCCCATGACGTAGCTGATAAAATAATATTGGCTGACTACCTACACATTTAAACTCATAATTGATACTACCTTCTATAGAACCAGTGAAAAGGCATCTGATGACTCTTGGGTATATTTTGCATTAAATCTCTAGCCAAGGCGCTAGCCTCCGTGGCTCAGGCGGCAGCACGCCGGCCTCTCACCGCTGGATCCGTGGTTCAAATCCCGGTCACTCCATGTGAGATCTGTGCTGGACAAAACGGAGGCAGACAGGTTTTTCTCCGGGTACTCCGGTTTTCCCTGTCAAAAATTTCATTCCAGCAACACTCTCCACTATCATTTCATTTCATCTGTCATTCATTTAATCATTGCCCCAGAGGAGTGCGTCAGGTCTCGGCAGCCGGCACAGTTCATATCCTCGCCGCTAGATGGGGGCTTCATTCATTCCATTCCTGACCCGGTCGGAGACTGGAAGCAGGCTGTGGATTTTCATTTTCTCTAGCCAAGGCCACGACGGGGAGCTGCAGCTAATCCGGAGATGGAAAGGTCAAATCCCGGCGTTGACAGACTCTATCTTGAGAGTGATTCTTCTCCCAGTTTGTCCACGCTTCATCCTGGCGATTGCCGGGATAATACCTTATTTTAAGTCCCGGGACACTTACCCCATCCCTGATCTTAATAATATTACAGTTACACCCACACAGTCACCACAGAAACACAGGTCATCAGGAGAGCCGTGCGCGGATAAACAAAACGTTATCCGTCCCGCTTCCGCACTTTTGTTATCTGAATCTACTGGCATTATAATATTTTTAATTAGATAAAGCATAAAATATTTAAGTAACAGATTTAGACATTTGAGGAGAAAGCCGTTCCCTTAGGCATTGCATGTCATATGCTATGTTTAAAATGAATTTATTGCAACCCTTTTCAGTTCGTAGTGTTACTTATGCTTAATGACATAATTTGAATGAGATTAGCTTAAATCATCATTTCACATTTGTCATGAACATATCATAAACATCCAGGTCCTAGTAATTATATTAAACAAGTTCAGGTTGTATTTTAAATACTATCCGCAAATTTACTTCAAACATCTGCTATCCGCATGGCGAAAAAATATTGCGGATATGCGCATCCGCGCAGGGCTTGAGTTATCTGATACATTCGACACACTGGGGCAGCTGACCTCATAGTTACGCCCCTTAAAACAACAATAACTAACTAAATTCGACACACTGCCAAGTACACGGGGCTGCTGGCCAAAATATATCCCAAGCTCTCTTGGGAGCACGTACAAAGGTGTGGGCGTAAGCTTATGGAGAGGACGGGGTTGAAGCCCCCTCTCGCAATGTCTTTCGAAAACGAGGTTGCAAGTTTTTGGTTACATACTGTATAATAGACCACCTCTTGGTGTAGCGGCTAGCGTTCTTGGCTGTTACTCCGGAGGTTTGGTTCGATTCCCGGCTCGGACAAGAAATTTAATTCTGGTTTGAGGGCTGGAACGGGGTGCACACAGCCTCGTGAGGCAGAACTGAGAAGAGGAGGATTCGATTCCCATCTCAGTCATCTTGGAAGTGGTTTTCCGTGGTTTCCCACTTCTACTCCAGGAAAATGCTGGTAAGGTTCCTAACGTAAGGCTACGGCCGCTTCCTTCCCAATCCTTACCTTAATTACAATTAATACACACACTAATACAGCCATTACATTAACATAGGTTATCAGACAAATTCGACATACACCCAAGTACACGGGGCTACATGTCCACGATGTTGCAAAGCCTTTAAATTAATCAACACAAAACATGTTACAGGGCTACTATGTACTGTTTTAAGATACCATTTTTTACTCTCTTACAATAAGTTTAATTTTTGAACCTACAGTATTCTGGCAATAGTGCATATAAATGAATGGGTGTTCCCCGATTTAGCGCTCAAACTTCCGCAGTCCAGCAATGGCTCCCGAGTGTCTCCCGCATAGTCCCGCGCCGGCTCGCTGTGACATGGCAGGTGGTTGACCCTGCCGCAGACGTCCCATCATTTGGTTGGAGGCTGGTCGACATTCTACACTGTACAGTGTCTTGATCGAGAGAAGATGGTTCACAATGGAGGAAACGATTCAAATCATGGAGACTGTTTGGTAACTCATCTATGAAATCCCGAGATGTGACGAACAGTCAGCGGCGAATAAAGCTTTCTGTTGGGAAGAGGGATTCAAACAAATGTACACAAATATAGTATTACTATTTTTTTTGGTTACATCGTTATACCCATATGTGGAGCGTGATAGAACTTATTTCGCTAATTTGTTATTTTTTTCTTCTCCCAAAATCCGGGTAGTAAAAATCTTCCTCCGTTCTTCCGTCGATGATTTCTTAGTCCTGGTAGTAATTTTCTGGGATAAATGTTTGGTTGGTTGGTTGGTTGGTTCCTTAGTTTAGGGGCTGTGACAACGCGGTCATGTAGCCCCGTGTATTTTGGGTGTGTGTAGAATCTGTCTGATAACCGGTGTTAATTGTGATGACTGTATTAGTGTGTGTTATCTGTTTTCAATTCAAGTGAGGACTGCAGACTTTTAATTTCAAGTAGTTCCTACTTTTGCCGCCAAACGCCACCGTCAACGACTAATAGTTCAGAACTTAGTACCAGACGCCACCGCAGTCAGCTCTTGGCAACGAACGTAGGAACCTAAGAGTGTTGTTTACATTCTAACCTATACAATTTAGCTTCACACAGGTGTAATTAGTGGAAGGTTCTTTAAAATGCCATAAATCTATGACATGGGACCGCCGGCTTTACTTCCCCTCCGAAAGAAGGCATAGCCTACTGAGGGATTTTAACGCTCTTAAATAATCCGACGACTTTGGCCGGATTTGAACCCGCGATCTTGGGCATAGAAGCTCAGCATGCCACCGACTGCGCCACCGAAACCGCCAGAGAAATGTTTGTTATTGATTAATGGACTCAATCTTGTAAAATTTCCTCCGTAATGCCAATGTCTAGACGGTATTTTTCTATTTCACTAAGCCAGCTGTTCTTAACTTTCATTGAGAGAGCAATGTCAACGCCGGAACGGTACATTTTAATAGGTTACTGTCGCCTCCTCTCACTCTTTGCCCAGTTTTATATTCTTCATTTATTTCTTCTTTCATTACCACCTTGAGGTCAGGAATGGCATGGCATCGGACCGTAAAACCATCCGCATTATACAGTGAGGCCATTCTCTATAGAACGGAACCTCCCAGGGGCCGCGTGGTGAGCGGGCCACTGTGTGTTGCAGTGTGTGGAGTAAGGCGCTGGCGCTAGCAGCAGCGTAGTGCCCAACTTCAGTAGTTTAAAACATATGAAAATGAAAATCTACAGCCTGCGTCCAGTCTCCGACCGGGTCAGGAATGGAATGAATGAAGCCCCCATCTAGCGGCGAGGATATAGACTGTGCCGGTTGCCGAGGCCTGACGCACTCCTCTGGGGCAATGATTAAATGAATGACAGATGAAATGAAATGATAGTGGAGAGTGTTGCTGGAATGAAATGTTGACAGGGAAAACCGGAGTACCCGGAGAAAAACCTGTCTGCCTCCGTTTTGTCCAGCACAGATCTCACATGGAGTGACCGGGATTTGAACCACGGACCCAGCGGTTAGAGGCCGGCGTGCTGCCGCCTAAGCCACGGAGGCTTTTAGTTTAAAACATATACTTATATGAATTTCAGAGCAGTTACTGAACATTTTATAAACACATGTTGCACCGACGTAGATGTTTTGGTACACTAACTGTAATTCAACCTTACTGATATTTCGTCGTATCAGTGAAGTTATTTCGATCTCGAGAGCCTCCAAAATACGCGGATTGTTTCTGTATACAGTACCTTTTGTTTGAGGCTCCTCCAGGAGTAAAAAATCGCACTGCGCTGAAACTTACGAACACATTTACTGTAAAACTTCTCCTTGAGACGATAAGTTTAAACTAGGAAAATTCGTTGTTTTGTTCTATACCTAACCATGTTCACGGGATACGAGATAGTGTACAGTCTTCTTAATTATTTCAACTAAGGTATCCTGCCAGCTGCGTATGTAATGAATGCTATAGCAGCATCCTGTGCTTCCCGATCCGCTGTTTTGTAATCGATAGATGCTAGTTATCTTCCCGTAACTCATCGCGATCCTTCCGCCACGCGGCCCCGGCGAGGTTCCGTTCTTTGGAGAAGAACCTCCCTGTAGATACTCGTCTCTAATCCCGTAGGAGGGGTAGAAATGCAAAACGTCTCCTTGTTTGGTAGACGGGGTAACACGGGTTTTGAACCTGCAGACTGCCAGGGTCAGCGCATATGTACTAAATCACCGATATACAGTAAGTACCTAGGAAAGAAATTACTTAATAAATTAACGGAACACATTGCTGACAAGGACACAAAGGAATCTGGCACTAGTTCGCTCGTTAAAAATAAACATCGGAGAGTAAAGAGAATCATGTCCACATTCATGGCAAGTAAACACATTTAACTTCAGACCACGGGTACTTTGCCAGTCGCGTTTAGAATTCTGGGGATCTGTGACAGTAATGACAAAGCTATCTCACGCCCTGGTCTTCAAGGCCAGTTGGCTGGTTTAACCTCATCCCCTACGGTAATCCATCTTGTATCCAAGTTAGTCTTACCGTAACCAATACAATCTACTATATATCACGTAATTGCCGATGAATCGGAGTTATTTTTCCCTATATTTAAACAAATAATGTTGTACCACTGTCAGCATTGTCTAAAATTACAATAATACAATAAGAATTCATTAAAAGGAACATTTCCAGGGAGTTTTTTAAAATCAATTCTCAATTTAAATCAACCTCCTTTGATGTACAATTTGAACTTCAAATTTAAACTTGCTGACCACTTCGCGACGCAGTCACATGTCGGGATGTTTCCTAACTTAAGATGGCGGTCGACTCGTACCCAATCCTAGCCCCAATTACAAATACACACATGAACACAGCAATCACAATAACATAGGTTATAGGGGCATTGCAGCGATTCCCGGTTCTGCCAAGAAATTTAACTCTGGTCTGAGGGTTAGAACGGGGCACAATAAGCGTTGTGAGACAGAACTGAGAAGAAGCAGGTTGTATTCCCACCTAGGCCATCCTAGAAGTGGTTTTCCGTGACTTTCCCCTTCAATTCTAGGCAAATGCCGGGATGGTCGACTCCTACCCAATCCTAGCCCCAATTGCAAATACAGTACACACATGAATACAGACAGCGTAGCGCCCAACTAAAGTAGTTTAACGTATTTAATAATCATCATTACTTGCATGAATTAATGTACTGACATCTAATTTAGTTCAATTGTTTACATAACTTAAAGATGGCGGCTGTGCGAAATTTCAAAATTAAGTTTTTATTTCTTGTGTCCTAATCATGCGATTGAAGTTTGAATAATACCCCTACAGAATAATCTTCATGTAATAGTACATAACTCTAAGGCGTACATATATAACAATCCAACATGGTGACCATCCGAAATATTTAGACGGTTCTCAATATCTACAAATCTATTACAGCAATCAAACTGAAATTTTATATGTTGATAGAGGCAATTTACATAAGTAGGATGTATGAAAAGAGGCTATTTGGTTCTTCGTGGAACTACAGTACTTGTTGCCTCACGAGGCTGAGTGTACCCCGGTCCAGCCCTCAAACCAGAATATTTTTTTTTTGCAGAGCTGTACCTCCGGAGCGACAGCGGGGTGTTGAAATACAGTAGTATATACATACTGTAGATATACAGTAGCCTATATAGAAAATGTAAGGGTGTCCCTGGTGGAACATTGTCTCAGCGTATGGCTGTACTAGAAAGTAAACATAACTGTCAAGCTCAGTATTCATTGAGCAGGTGAACCACGCCAACCAAGGCAGACCGACACCGACA
Organism: Meconema thalassinum; assembly: GCA_946902985.2. Taxonomy (NCBI): domain Eukaryota; kingdom Metazoa; phylum Arthropoda; class Insecta; order Orthoptera; family Tettigoniidae; genus Meconema; species Meconema thalassinum. Next base: position 591,558,044 of record OX336391.1, read on the forward strand.
CATCACCGCTGGCTGGCCAAGTCCCAACACACACCAAGGACACCCACTTCATTTCACACTGCATGAGTCTGCTGTTTGGACTGGCGTATCACGACCTTGGCATCCAAACTACTTTTTAATGTTTATTTCCGACTCTTTTTATCCGAAGCACACCGAACAAAGAATACCTCTTAACAATACCGTGACATAATTTTCGAGACCACCAGGGACTCGCTTGCTTCATTATCTCATTACAGTATTTTAAGAACAGATCATTTCCGATCTTGGTTTTCTTTCAAGCAGTAAGTTAACCTAGTCTACGTATGAAAATGTATTGCCACGTTATTTTAGGGCATCAAGATTCTAGGATGTACACCAAGCACTCATTCCCATAGATAAGGCCCTGGGCGGATGCGGATGTGCGCTATTTTTTTCGCCATGCGGATATAGTTTGAATGGCTGCGCGGATAGCGGATAATGTTTGGAGTAAATTTGCGGATAGTTTTTAGAATACAATCCGGGCTTGTTGAATATCATCAATATGACTCGGATGTTGATGACATATTTTTTCCGTTATGTTCCATTCTTTCGTGACAAATTAAAGATGATGATTCACGCTAATCTCATTCAAATTATGTCATTAAGCACAATTTATTTATTTATCGTATGGCTTTTAGAGCCGGAAGTGTCCGAGGACATGTTCGGCTCGCCTGAGTCTGTAGCTGCTTCCAGCGGACACCCTTAGAGTGAGCTACAAGCTCCGTTCAATTTCAAGTAGTTCTAACTTTCGCCACCAGATATGAATGATACCTAGTGATGAACGTTGGAACTTTGATAGAGCGTTCCGACGAAATCTAACCTAACAATTGAGCTTCACACAAGTTTAGTCTGAGGAAGGATCTTTTACATGCCATAAATCTATGACATGGGAGTAAGTCTTTCTTGTCCCATGGCATTCCTGAGGTACGTCTTGATCCTCGTTGAGGCACGAGAAGCAGCGTTTTGGTTCAGCGGTAGTCATAGGCAGGGTGATAGATAGCGATACGTAACGGTTTAACGACCTCTGTAAATGACGGACCTAAGTTTTCAGTGAGAAGGAAACTCAAAAGTTTTACAGCACCACCAATGTTTCGAAATTCTTCTCTTTGATACAATATAGTCAGTTCGGTCCTGAGTTTGTCCGGCTCGAATATCGGAAAGACACGTACGGTAGCTCATAAGTCTCCTTCCGGAAATGAGTTCTTATGTATCTCAAATTTTTCGTTTTGCAGAAGAGAAGAAAGTACTAATTGGTCAACAAATTGAAACCGCGATGTGACTTGATTGTTGATGACGTCACAAACTTCCCTTGCAGCAGCAATACGCGATAGACTTCCTCCGATCTTCCGTCTCTTTCTAGGATGTTCACTCTCGACAGCGTTATTATCCAAATGGAATGAGTCTCGGACTTTCTGGACAGTTTCAACAAAACTCGAAACGCAGCTACGCACTTTCCCTACATCGATCTGACGAATCTGCAATAAAATTGTTGGTAGAGAATGTCCACATGAGGCATGATGCAATGAAAGAAACGGAGCCAGAAATTGAATTCTGGATCATCCAGTGTCCGAAGAAGAGAACTATCTTCGTTAACTGTAATATCACTCGAACAATCTGACTCGACTAGCACAGTGAAACATTCTTCTACTGCTTATTTTTTCTCAAACACAGTGTTCACCGTTCTAGCTCGAAAATTCCACCTGGTTGCTCCCGCAGACGGTATTCTCCTGGACACACACGAATCTAAAACAGATGTCCTGTGCGACGATCTCGAAAATAATGCTGGGATAGCAGACAAATACTCGAGCATTTGTATTCTGCTTAGCGGCTCTTTCCATAATCAGGTTCAGCTGATGGGCGTAACAGTGGAAAAAAAAGTCATTCTTGTATTCGTCCCTGATTCGTTTCTGCACGCCATTTATTCCGCCACTCATCACAGATGCTCCATCGTAGCTCTGGGAAATTCACTTTCCCTTGTTGTCTTTCAATATTATGTGTAGCTGAGAAACAATGCATTCATATATTGAACTTGCATCCTGACCAGCTGGCTCAAAAAATCCCCAGAATCTTTCAACTGCTTTGCCTTCATTAGTGCAATATCGCAATACAATCACTAACTGCAACTTCTCAGTGATATCGGTAGTTTCATCGGCAAGAAGAGAAATGAAATCTAGATCCTCAATTTCAGCTACGATTCTTTCCCGACATACTTCCAGCATGCAACTAAGCAAGTCATTTTGTATGCTTTTCGATGTTCCTTTGAATGCTGTCGAGCTTTCTAAATGACTCTGAAAACAGGAATCTAATTCACTCGTGTATTGCACTAAATTTAGAAACACGCCCTTGTTGTCTGAATCGGCCTTCTCATCATATCCGCGTACGGTAGCGCTAACTCATTAAAGCCACAGAACTTAATACAGTTTATTAACTTTGAAAGTATTTCCCTGTTTCTAGTTACTTCATTGTTATGACGCTCAACCGATTGTTGATATGCCGAACTTAAGCTTTTCTGTGCATCCACTTTCCCTAACACTGCAAAATTTACCATGTTATTTAAATGAGTTCCGGAAGATGCGTGTTTCTGATTTTTTTCGCTCAGTTTTCTAATATCTGTCATTCCCTTTTGAGTCCAGCTAAATTCTCCACCGAACAAAATGCATGGAAAACAAAATAAAGCATTCTTTATCTCGCAACCACACAGCCAATCAAATTTCTTATACACGTCAGGATTGAAGTTCCTAGTGTATTGCTTCTGCCTGCTAGTAGAACATTGTTTGATGTCTAACACAGGTGTTGGTCTCCCCTTACTCTTTACATCACATTTCTCGTGAAGCGTCAAACTACTAAATTGAAGCGACTGTAAAAATTGCACAGTGTTACTCATTATTTACTTGAAACACAATCACAAGCTAATCACACAACCGTACACAAACTCCAACAGCACGTACTACGGTTGTTGACAAGGGGATAACTTCCACAGCTTGTGTAGAGCACTGGAGTAACGGTAAATTTTTCTAAAACTGGTCTGAAATAAATCGGTTTTGTAAGAACAAGGAACATTGCTAGGTATCATTAAAATTGAGTGAAATATACTGTGAAATAATATGCAAGTATTTGTTAAAATCACGCAAGCATACTACATTAGAATCTTTATCAATAATTCGCACGTTGGCAAGACTGATTGTACAAGTGCTTGAAGAAAATAGCGCCAGTCATGGAAATGGTTGAATGCCTCCCTCCTTGCTTTCACTGGCTAAGGGATGGAGATGGACTTAGTTCTGCTAGAACCTAACAGATGCCGTGAGCGCCTACTTCCTGCTTTTACGTACGATTCTACTGCTAGTCAGTGCTACAAACTTGGCCATGTTACAGCAATAGCCGCTGCGATTTAAACATATCCTTGCGATAGTATTATGATTCTATCTATAACTTATTGCATTAGAATATTAGTTGCTAATTTTATGAATACGAATTAGGAGCAGTTAACCGCTGCCAGTACAATATTTGAGCTGTTTGTAAACTGTATACCCGATTGATTCCAAAGATGTGTTGGCACTTCGTATCGTTGCTGCATGGAGTGCAGCTCCCAAAGAGGCTTTCATGACCTGCCTTGGCAATGGTGGAAGTGGATTCAGGAAGTGCGATTTAAGTTCTTAAGCTGCTGCAGAGGATGCAGCAGCCGTGGGGGGAAGTGGATACACAAGCCAGCCTATACTTGCGAAAAATTTTAATGGCCCAGCAGAGATCCGTATAATTATACCGTTACCCCGTGTCCCATTGCTTCACTAGCTGCAGGATTTCTTGTTCCCAGAAGTCTTGTGGTTGTGACAGGAGCCAAACCTGTACGGTGTCCTTTAGTTTGTCGTCCGATTGAAAACGTTTTCCCTTGAGATGAACTATTAACAGTGACGTGTATTGTGCGACACTCCGTAGCCTACGCAAGTCCATCAAGAACAAACGGTCTGGACTGCTCACGATGGGAGTGATTCTGCTCCATGATAACGCTCGCCCACACGTCTCTTAACGTCACACAAGGTGTATTGGCCACGTTCAAGTAGGGGCAACTTGAGCAACCGCACTACAGGCTGGACTTGTCACCCTGCGACTTCCATCTGTTTGGTCCGTTAAAAAAAAATATATATATATACGAGCCTTACAGTAGTCGCATATGTGTAACATGTGATATGTTATCCTGCTATGTGTGTCCAGGGAGCGCAAATACCTTGTTGACAGTGAACTCTGTTGGTCATTTAAATAACTTGTAAAACTCCACTGCCAAATCCTGACCGTAATAAATGAATCATAATTGTTATTTGCCGTGGCGAAAGCAATCCACTGCCTACTTCATGCGAGTTGCGCTCTATACCGGCCAGTTAGTGAACCCATGCCAGCGATGCTATTGAAAATGGCCTCGTTCTGCCGATCAGCGCACTGCCAAGTATAGGCGCAATTAAAAAATTAGGTGTGCGGAAGGTATCTTAAATGTGTTTCTCCCAGTGATATGTTTAGACCAACGAAGTTTCAATTATTGTTAGTGGTCGGCATTAATATACTGAATTCCTACGTTGTTTGGAGTGTTTGTTGATGCGATATAGATTCCACATAGCCACATGGCCGACAGTACATCGAGTGCTTACATTAAATAAGAATAAAGCAAAGGAATGAAGATTTAATAAATCGTAATTGTTTTCAGCAAATATGATAAAATGAATATTTTTACACCAAAGAACGACAACTTGAAGATGATTTATTGTAGGAATATCTTAAATGGGGTCTCCAAACCTTGAACTAAACTGTATGCGATATACATTCGCCATAGCCACATGGCCTACAGTACGTCGTTGTACCGATCTCCGCCATCAAGCGCTGTCATTGTTTCCGTCTCATGCACATCCGTCCCAGCTGACCTCGTCATCCGGTTCATGAGGGAGAGTGGTTACTTTTTTAAGTTTTAATGTGTAGTTACGACTTTTAATTCAGATTAAATCTGTTTTATGTTTTTTATTGTGTTCATCTATTTTATTGTTCACTATGCCTTATTTGTTTTATCCTTTTTTACCATTCGCCTTTTATTCTTTTTATTTAAATAAGGCATAATTTTTGGGGCTCACTGTCTGTTTTATAAACACCATTTTCGTTTCATCCATGGCAGTGAGTTGTTTTATCTACATCCTTTCATTTCACGCCATTTCATTTCATTAGGGGCCGATAACCTAGATGTTAGGCCCCTTAAAACAACAATTATCATCATCAACTTCCGTCCCATCCACTTCCGTCCCTTTTCCAAAATCACTCCCACAAAAATGTCCAGCTACCGAGTGGAAAGATGTTACACATCAAAAACATCTAAAGAATTCTCAATTCCATCTCACACTAATGTGGGGATAGTTTTCAACTCAAAGCCACAGCTGCCTCCTCACCGCACCCGCCGCGGCAGCCGTAACGTGGCGAGGTGACGTAATGCATTCACAACAGCTCCGCTCCACGTCTAGCGGTAACAATTCCCTGGCAGGGAATATACAACCAATCCACCTCGTGGCGCAGTGGCTAGCATTCTTGACTGACACCCCTGAGGTTCGGGTTCGATTCCCGGCTCTACCAAGAAATATACTTCTGGTCTGAGGGCTGAAACAGGTTACATTCAGCCTCGTGAGGCAAAACTGACAAGAGGTGGCTTCAATTCCCACCTCAGCGATCCTGGAAGTATTTTTCCTTGGCTTCTCAATTCCGTCCCATACAAATGTGGAGATGGTTTTTAACTCAAGGCCACAGCTGCCTCCTTACCAATCCTCACTTGAATTACAAATACATACTCTGCTACAAACATCACAATAACACTGTTTATCAGACAAATTCTACACACACCGAAGTACACGGGGCTAAGTGACTATGATGTTCAAAGCCCTCAAATGAAACAAGAAGACACAATGGTTCACCTGTCCAATTATGGGCCTATACCTTGTGGTGTAGTGGTTAGCTGTGGTGGCTACCACTCCGGAGGCCGGGTTCGATTCCCGGCTCTGCCAAAATATTACAAAGAATGCATACATATTTTACCTGTTTCAATTATTATTACTTAGAACTCTAATCGTTTACTAAAGAGCGTGGGTGGATTGAATCTTGCCACAGGTGCTAATAGCCATGCTCACCGCTTACTCCAACTTATGACGAAGGCTTCGGATAATAGAGACATTCAATCGGAGCAGATGAAAATGAATTTTTAACGCACAGTTCGAAGAAGTAATCGAGGAAGCTGTGATCTTTCATTCGTGGAAGCATCACCTACGTTGCCTGTGATCTTTCATTCGTGGAAGTATCGCCTGCGAGGCCGCGTCAATTTCATGATGGTACGGCTACCTTTTCCTTGTATGGCATTCATCTCTAATAAAGAGGTTGCGCAACACAGGTACTTATTTATTATATCTTTATGCCCGTCAAAGGAGCGTGATTGAACCTACCTAGCTTATTTTGCTTTCTTGTCTTCCCATTCATCTTCTCGGTATGGCTCTTTCTGCGCTCCCCCGTCCGGGTTCTTTTGGACGTATTAGCCTATTTGGGTGGTCTGAAAATTGATGATTGTCAATTAGGTCTCTGAATATAGATCTCTCCAGTACCATAGCACTTATCAGATTATTATTATTATTATTATCATCATCATATATATTATTTCAGTAGTATAGATCCCTCCTGCGGCGCTCACAAGCGACCGATCGTGAGAAATGAGCATTCAAATGAAAGAGAATAGACATTAGCAGTGACGAATTGCACACTAATTTCATAAATATCTATAATTTCTTAAAAAAATGACTTTTAAAAAGTGTACGAAGTGTGCGATTTGCAGATACTGTTGCTGTAAAAAAAATGCGCTCCATAATTGCTGTCCACTTCACATTTTGGCCGCTGTGACGCCTGTTTCTTGTCATTTTAACATTCTGAGGTCTTTCCTTTATCATTTTGCATTGATTTTAGAAACAGTAAATCGAAGGACTGAGTAGGCTACTTAAATCATATAATTTCATAAATATCGAATAACCGGTGAGTGTTATGATGATCCAATTTTCAGTGATTGCCTTCTTAAGTTAGGGAACGTAGAACTTGAAATTCTAACTGAAATGTAAATAGTGTTCTTTAATCATTTGGTTGAAATAAAAACATAACGACCTTTCTCCTTAAATCTCTCACTATAAACCTATTGGGGAAAGTGTGGTTTATGAACATGCGAGATTTCTCGCATGGGTCCGCTAGTTATACTAAGTATAATAAGACCATAAGACATACTATTTGTGTATAATTTTAAATGTCAACATTAGTGATCAGGATTTGATGATGACCGCTTGATGGTCGAAACTCGTAATCCTGCATTACCCCATTAATAGAGGTGCTAATAATTAATACATGTAATTTTTTCAGGAGTGTTTATTTACTTAATATTTCATATACACAGTACATTTTACCCCGCCCAGTCATTGGGCAAATTGGTGTTGATCGACTGAAAAGTTACAACTAACATGAAGTACTAACCATCAGGAGAAGAGTTCTTAAATCGAATGGTCCTTGGTTATTGTCCTGATCGCACCAGTATAACATTTTGATGGCTTGTTCTACATGTACGCAAAGCGTTCTAATAGCTAAAAAATGCTCTTTGAGGCACGATAACTAATGTTTTAGAATTTTTGAGTTCGCACGCTATCGTCTAACACTGAGGTAGAATTCTGTCATTTGATTCACGGTCGCATGGAGCGAACTACAGTTATGCGGTTCTCCACCGATGAGAGTATGCATGGTTCATCCGAGTCGTACAACGGAAGTCTTTAATGGTGTTATTGATAATTGAATCGAGGTACCCAATGAGCCTTATTCTTGTCTTTACTATCATGGTTAATTTCCTGTGTAAGGGATTACATCAGGATCTATGAATGCCTGTAATGGACGGTTAACTTTCTATAACGGAATGACTCCAGAGGAATTTGTGTTACCTGTCGCATTATTCTTTGCTGCCGCAGGCCAGATGACACGCGAGCTGAGTATTTAAGTGGCTTGAAGCTGTTGGAAGTTCTCAGATAGATACTGTACTTCGGCAGTCCTGCCCAGTCTTCAAGCCATACCTTCGACCTGTGAAGAACCAATGCATTAACATGAACATTTTATTATTATTATTATTATTATTATTATTATTATTATTAGACTAGACCAGGGATTCCCAACAAAAATGTTCCAAGGACCCCCTCTTCCAGTAGCTATAATGAAAAGGACCCCCACTAATTCCTAAACCTATACTATATAGTCTTTAATGCTAATGAGCTAATTCATTGTAATACAAATGGTCTATATTTGGACCTTGTTATTTCATATCACTTAAAAAGAGCCTAATTAAGAGTTTTATTATTTTAATTGTTTTGGAAATTACGGTTGACATTTTGAGAAAAAAGATTAATCTTAACATTTTTTGTTCAGTCTTGCCTTTATTGTTATTGTTTAATTCTCGATTTTTGCTCAAGTTTTTTTTTTCAAATGTAGGTTTTTGCTGACAAAATCCTTAAAACAATTCTTAGTTTTAATTGAAAATTTAAGAAAAAATAAAACCTCGGAGTGTATTGCTCTTTTAAGAATATTGCAATTAAATTTGCATGAATTTAGAAAAAAATATGGAGAAAATAAGTAAAAACTAATTTTATACAAAAATATGATTTATTTGTGGAAATACATATTATGTCCATCGGTACACAGTTTCAATTTTCAGTTCTTAATGGGATGAGTTGAATCTAATCTTTGAGTCCATTATTTCTGAAATGTTTGGTTCCAAATTTGATATTTTCACTCTGATATCCGACTGCATGTCGAACCGATTCCTGTATTTGTTTTTCATGTAACACATTGAGGAAAATGCTTTTTCACAACGATAGGTAGTTGCAAATGGAAAGATCTTTTTCATTGGCTTATCCCCAAGTTCTTTGTAGTCTTTGCGTACTGTTGCTAAGAAGTCTGCAATTCTTTCAACATTAAAACTGTTTTTCATTGTACCACAGCTCGACATATACACAAGTTGATCTTGTTCTACTTCTGTGAGGCCTTGGATTTTTTCTATTACTTGACAGCTGAAGGGATTTCGAATCCAACTATCGTCAGGGTCAGGTTCAGGGAAATATTCCCTAAACGTAGTGGCTAGGCTGCGTACATGCTCGGCTATGTTGCTCTTTATATGGTCAGGCAAACTCTCCTCTGAAGACTCCAAGAATTGTTTCAAAATAGGGAAGTTAGTAAATGACACTTTTTCAATCCGTGCCGCCCAGATCTGACACTTTTTTTTTACCATAGCACTAATTTTATCTTCTACTTTGAACATATCTACATTGTTCCCTTGCAAACGTAAGTTTAACACATTCAAGTGTTCAAATACATCAGCTAAGTAGGCAGTTGAGCAAAGCCAAGAAAAGTCAGTGAGAAAATCTGCGTACTTGGTGTCAAGAAGGAAGATACGAACCTCATCTCTAAGTTCAAAGAATCTTGTCAAGATCCTACCTCGAGAGAGCCATCTTACTTCTGTATGAATAAGAAGCTGTTCATGCTCAGTGCCAATTTCTTTGCATAACAAAGAAAATAATCTGGATTGCAGAGGACGAGTTTTAATGTAGTTAATGATTTGAACCACTTCGTTAAGTATCTTCTGCAAAAGTTCTGGCAATTTTTTGGCTACTAAGGCTTCACGATGAATACAACAGTGTGTCCATTTCACCTCAGGAGCTACTGCTTTGATACGAGCTTGAAGTCCCGTTTTGTTGCCAGCCATTGATTTTGCTCCATCCGTAGACAAGCCCACACACTTTGTCCAGGAGGTGTCATGTTTACTGAAAAAATCATTCAGTGCAGTAAAAATATCTTCTGATGTTGTGTGAAGTAGTTCGCACGAAAAAAGAAAATCTTCGAATATCTGGTCCTCTCACAAAAATCGTGTGAAAACCAACATTATTGTTTTTTTTTATATGTCTGTGCTTTCATCCAATTGTAGAGTGCATATCACTCATGCAAAGTCTGACCAGCAACGTTTCCTCAATATTATTGGCCATATCAGTAATTCGTCGTTGGACAGTATTGTTAGAGAGCGGAACAGTACCTATTAGCTTAGCATCTGCATCACCTAACATTCTCTTGCATAAAATTATTGCTGATGGCAGTATAAGTTCTTCAGCAATTGTATGTTTTTTTTCCACATTTTGCGACAAGTTGAGATACCTCATAAGATGCAAGGGTTGCATTTTCATTTACATTTACACCAGAGTGTATAGTAATGTTTTCACGAGATCTTTTAAGTTCTCCTAATTTCTTTTTGAAAAAATCTAATGACTTATTCTTGTGCTCTTGATGTTTTGTTTCAAGATGTCGGCGGAGTTTTGATGGCTTCATACACTCATTCGAAAGGCTTTCGTAGCAAATAACACATTGAGGTTTAGGCTGATGCTCAGGTCCAGTGAAAGTGAAGCCAATTTCCAAGTAATCAGAGTTGTACTTTGTAATTTTTGCAGTAGACTTAACACTGACCTTAGATCAGTTATGTTCAAGAGACGGTGGAGAGTTGGGTTCAAGAGACACTAACAAGTTCGGTTCGAGAGTCACTGACTTATTAACTTCAACATCAAATTCGTCTTCATCCGTAGGCCTATCTCGTTTTAACTATCCACTTTTCAACCAACGATCCATCTTTAATCACTGTACGCTTACTCTAACTTTTCGCAAAAACATAGCTTTACAAACACTAATTATTTTACGAAAACACTCTTGTAAGCAACACGTTCTGTGACAGCACTAGCAATTGACGTCCGAAACGGGGGAGGAGCTTACGGTCAGCTGTTTGCAATATGGCGGCGATATGGTGACGTGAAGTAATTGGGTGTGCGTTTGTTATGGCTTCTAATTTATGATGGCAAAATACTACATATTTCCTTTCATTGATAGAAATATTTTTATAATCAATTTAAATGCAGTGCCTAATTACTACCAGTTAAAAATATTACCCACATGTAGATAGTTAATTTACTGTCTGCTGTTACATATATGAAGCCTGTACTTGGGAGCCTAGCGGTATCGATGTTTTTTTTTATTAATTTCACAATATATATATATATATATATATATATATATATATATATATATATCTCACATAACACAAAGGATGACTCCCTGATAATAAATTGAATCAAGCAACCCTGAATTTGCATGAATGTTTTGGGTTCAAAGAAGCGTTACTTGGGGTGCTCAAATCATACTTCAATATTGCAAATATTGACCTACATACTTGCTGTTCAAAGGCAAGAATGTTAATTTATTAATCTCTTGCCACAGGCAAGTTAAAATGGAGGCATCCTCTTTATCAATATATTTAATTAAATATTTAAAATACAGATATTTAACAAAGCTGGAGTCTTCATTTGAACTTGTCATAAGCAAACGAAACAGATCAAAAACTACACTAAAAGCCAAACCAAATTCACTCCTCAGCTCGACATAAACCATAATACCAATTAAAACCTATACAAAACATACTCTCCTTACTGTTGTACAACTTTCAAACCAACTATTCGCACTCAAAACTGTAAAACCCTGAAATGAGAACTAATTAAAGTTAGAATAGCCTAGGCCGATCCGGTCTCCCACTACATTACCGCATATGTAGCCTATACTTAACATCACTATAACTTTAAAATTACGACTAATAAGTGACCTATCTGCCTGAGTAGTATAGGTGTTACCGGCCTGCCTGGGATGATGGGTCACCAAACCGGTACTTAAAACTAAGATTTTAATTAACTAAATTCAACAGTAGGGAGATCATAGCGAAAAACACAATTTAAGCCAAATCATACTTCAATGACCTACATACTTGCTGTTCAAAGGCAAGAATATAAATTCTCTGGCAAATTAAGGCTAGGAACAGCATTTTTCTTAAGTTTTCTAACCATTCGGCTATTGTCAATCGGAAGAACCCCTTAAATAAGTTTACGAAGAGCGGATTACATTCTTTGTACGGCACAGAAGTAATAGGCTATAAGTTTATCAGTATTTTTGATGTAGCTAAATCCATGTGAATACAAATTAGAGACAATAACTATCAATAATCAACAGTACCGGTGGAAAGAAGTCGTCTTCACAAAAATGCATGCTGCACACTGTCATGTAACATGTAACACGTTTTCCAATTGACAGCGCCGAAGCCCATCTTTCTCTCTGAACTTTTTGTACAGGAAAGTAGTGAAGATATTTCGTAGCCGTTTTATACGTTTTGCAACCTTATACAGAGCAGTACCTCCTCGAATTTGACAAATTTCTTTCTGTTTCCATCACGACGTCAATGCTTCACCATCTAAATAAATCTCACCAATCACAATGTTACAGCTTCAACATTCTGCCGCGTGGCTGCGCCATCCAACTTTTCTGACGTCAATAAATTAACAATGGACGACTGTCGTCTGAAATGCGAGTTGGCTGTGTAAGTGACTCACTTGTCGGCTGCAGTAGTTCAGTAGCGCTGCGCGTGGCTTGATCGCGACCCTCCACCGCTCTTCACTCATTCAACTGTCAACCCCACGGGCTACCGGCCCAGCACTAGGCACCCGGTGGCAGCGCCAGTGACTCCGACTCCTGACACTGTTCTGAACCACTTCTGTTTGATGAGATGCTCCAAGACATCAAGCCGGGACTGCTCAATTGTTGGAGCAGCTCCAGCAATTCCGGCACTTTTTTACGCAAAAGTTAGTATTTTTTAAGGTACTCAGAAAGCAGCAATACTGAAAATCTGTTACTGAACCAAATATATTTTACTCTAATATCTGCGGACCCCTTGGGCATGGCTTGCGGACCCCCAGGGGTCCGCGGACCACCTGTTGGGAACCACTGGACTAGACTATTATCATAACGGGCTTTCTGTCTTATGAATCGCAGCCAATGGCCATAAGCTGGGCATTTTTTATTGAACGCCTGAGGGCTCCCAGCAAGTTCAATTAGTTCCAACTTTGGCTACCAGATGCTACTGTCACTAACACTAGCGGCGAACGTTGGAACTTGATAGAGCGTTTCTAACTAGCCAAATATTGCTACTCACCATCAATTGCAGTGGTAGGTTCCTTTACGTGCCATATATCTATGACATTAACCCGCCGGCTTTACTTCTCCTCCGAAGGAAGGCATGCTGAAGGATTTTAATGCTCTTAAAAAATCTGACGACATCGGCTGGGTTTGAACCCGCCATCTTGGGCCTAGCAGTTCAGTATGCTACCGACTACGCCATCGAATCCTATATGACAATGCAGCCATCCCCAATTCGTATTGCGTATATCTGATTAATTGTTACCGTTGTTGAGTCTTCAGCCTTTTGACTGGTTTGATGCAGCCCTCCATGTATCTCTGTCCTGAGGTAATTGTTTCATCTCTACATAGCTACCACATCTACATCAAAGGCAGTCTGTTTAATGTATTCAATCCTTGGTCTACCCCTACAGTTCTTGTCCTCGGCCCTTCCTTCCATAACCAAGTTTGCTATTCCTTGGTGCCTTAGTAGCCTAAGTGTCCTACCAGCCTATCTCTTCTCTTCATTAGCAGTCGCCAGTAATATCTCTCCTCCCACAGACACATATCATTTTATATCCCTCATTGTGAGAAACTATTTTACAATTTGAGCTTAATTAACTTTTTTTTCGTGTTTTTATGCATATTTTTAACATTTCTTATGGGGACGGTGACCTATCCGTCATTTGGGGTCTATTTTTATACTGGTGGTCACACTGTTCTTATACAATGTTTCGACACCGATGTCTAACTAATGGTCTGTTAACTTCTTCATGCGTGTGTTCGAATCCTGGCGCAGTCAGCTGGCATTTGAGTGTGCGCAAATGCGAGGGAGCCGTGCCAATAGGTTTACTGGCATGTTAAAGCAGTTAAAAGGGACATAAAACCAATAACATCATTATTATACTTCTTCACGCAAAATGTTATCCCCCACAGAGACAGATGGAAATCGGAATGTGATCTCGTGGGCTGGCGTAGTCATGGTAACCTCTGCTGGCTCTTCATTTCACATTTTCTTATAATTCCGAAAAATGTTGCACATCCCTTGGCGTAATGGTGTGTCATATCAAAAATTCTTTCAGACGAATGTGTTAGATAATTTTTAGGGAAGTTTGGCCATTTTAAACGGTTTTGATATTGTGCCTATCAAGTTAGGTATGATTTTTTTCTCTAAAAACTCCATTTTCCCCACTCCTTTGGTCAATGTTTGGTGCTATCAAAAAACTTAACGGACATTATTTTTTGGCCCTTACCCGAAGAATAGTATGAATTTAGAATGGATTCGTTTTTTTTACATATTAAGGGGATAGTCTGGTAAAAAGGGAACTTTTTCCCTAATTTATCAATTGGTCTCAATTTTGAAACATATAATTTGTGAGTAGTATTAAATACAATTACAAACTTACAACTCAATTGATCGAACCGTTTTTGAGAAAAATATTTTTATTTTTAAGGGTTTTTCGAAAAGCATCTTTTTTATAGTAAATTTACTTTTATGTGCTTCAAAAATTGAAGACTGTATCTCATAATATAGCCAAACAGTTTTGTGTAAGGTTTTTTTTGGGTATCTTGTTTGGTGACCTTTAAAATATTTTACAAAATTTTGAATCTTCTTATCGAAATAATTAAAACATATAGGCCTACTTATCAATATTTTCGTTCCTAAATACTTTAAAAAAAAGATGCGGTACTCAAGACTGTTAGCACTGTTAGTAGGGGTTATCTCCAAAAATTTCATCAAATTCAGAAAATATTTACTAGGAAAAAGTTATATTTAAATGTTCAATTTCACAAATTAAAGACAAACGCAGTCAAAGTTACACAGCACCATCGTCCGCCGATCCTTGCTCTAAAATCCACCTGGGATATAGGCTATGTGGTTCCTTCTTTTCTCTTTCGAGCTTCTTCAGTGTGTTTACTGGTGGTCACACTGTTCTTATACAATGTTTCGACGCCACGTCGTCTTCATTGTTCAAATTATAAGCACCGTTTTGCCTTTTCTTTCCTTCGTCGCTCGTCTCTAACTTTGGTCAGTTGCTTCCTTATTGCTGACAGTGGTGTGGTCTCTGTTGTTCTTGTTGCTTCTGTCAGATAGCACCCTTGATTGAACTGTGAAACAGCTTCTGTCACAGCTAGTTCTACATTTTTCTTGGATACAAATACATCCTTTGGGCACTTTGACCATATTATACTATGTAGACACTCATTAGTTTACAAACGACTTCAAAGATTTTACGATCACAGAGCATAAATACCTGCATCTCCAAGAACACTGGAATACCTGGAATACTCAAGAGATGGCATCAAAGAACACTGGAATACCTGGAATACTCAAGAGATGGCACTAAAGTCCAGATTCTTTACCTACAATCATATCATTCTTTCAGATCAAACAAGTAACATTGTGACAGCTTTCATATGATGCCACGCCCACTTCTCAGCTGCAGGCTAGTATTTAATTATATTTGTTCTACATTTCTCTTTGGAATTTCACAAAATCCTTTTGTACTATGAAAGCACTTATATGAATGAACATATATTTAGGCAAAAAAAGAAAAACTCAAAAATTCAATATTTATGCAAATTATAGCGATATTGCAATTTTTTGAAAATGCCCCTCCCCTCCATTTCCACCCCCTTGGTCCGACTTTGCCCATTAACGAACTCGGGCGAGATTTTGACTGGTTATTTTATGTATACATTTGAAAGTGATTGGTGAAAAATGACGTTGGTTATCGTGTCCACAAGAAAGTGATATACTGTAGATAGATACATAATAATAATAATAATAATAATAATAATAATAATAATAATAATAACCCCTGGCACTACAGCCCATGTAGGGCCTACGCCTATCAAGCGACCGCTGCCCAGCCATTTGGCCTGCGGATATTGGGGTGACACGTGGTCAGCGCATCGGGTCACCTCGGCCGTTAATCTTGGTTTTCGTGACCGGGGCGCTGCCTCACTGTCAGACAGCTACTCAATTGTCCTCACGAGGCTGAGTGCACCCCGTTCCAGCCCTCAAATTAGTTTCTAAAATCCCTGACGGAGCCGGGAATGGAACCCTGGGACTCCGGGTGAGAAGCAGGCGCGCTACCCCAACACCACGGGGCCGGCAGATATATACATAGATATATAAACTATAAATATTTGAACTGAAGGTGGTTTTTGCGTCGGGGGAGGGTGTTGTGAAACGCGAAGATACGTCAACATGGAAGTCGCAACATGGTGTCCATTGCAATAGGTAGCTTTCTAATGAAATCTACCCATAAGTTAATTTAATCAAAGAATGCATTTAGTTTGTGACAGCCTGTGGCGGTATGAAAATGAATCGTTACGATACTGCTACATGATTAATAATTCTCTGTTAGGAAAACTAATACCACACATTATTCTAATAATATGACCACGTCTGTATCATGATGAGGCAATTAGTTTCAGAAAGTTGGCCAAATTAATTCCAGGACATCTAACGGAATATGCTATTTCATTTCACTTCACGTCCGCCTCGCCGCCCAGTAACTAGTATCCTTACTTTTCGCCACATACCGGCTCGGCCAAGACATTTATTTCTGGTTTGAGGGCTGGAATGGGGTTCATTCAGCCTCTTGATACAGAAGTGGGAAGAGCTGGGTTCGATTCCTAGAAGTGATTTGCCATGGTTTCCTACGTCTACTTCAGACGAAATCAGAAATGGTACCTAAAATTAAGGCCACAGCCGCCTCCGACCCAAATTCTAACTCTAATTACAGTACAAATACACACACACACACACAACTACAGTCAACACAATAACACAGGTTATCAGACATATAACATATACACACACAAGTGCCCGAGACTACAGGATCACGATGTCGCAAAGCCTCTAAATAAATCAACAACTCATGATGAAACGAACAGTTACATTCTTTTTTGGAGGCTGCAATTAATACCTTTTCTGATGACACGAACCCGTGTGCTTAGAGGGGATAGGAGGAGAAGGAAGGTAGTGCAGGGTGGTCACTGCTGCTGTACCGGGTGAGTTAGCCGTGGTCGTTACGGCGTGGCTGAAGGCAGTCGCTCACATTCGGGAGGCGAGCAGGTTCGAATCACCCCGCCGGCAACCTTGAAGATGGTGTAGTTTCCCATCTTCCTTCCAGGAAAATGCCGGGGTTCGTCCCTAACTATAGGCCACAGCTGCTACCTTCCAATTCCTCGTCCTTACAAACACACTTTCCTCCTCAGACAACACTTCACACGCGACGGTACTTGTAGCTCACCCCATGGGTGTCCGCGTAGAAGCAGCTACAGCCTCTAGCGAGCCGAACATGTCCTCGGACACTCCCGGCACTAAACGCCATACGCTAAAGAAAACTGCTGCTGTGCTCCAGGGAGACGCACTGACGTGCAATGTAAAAACCGATGTGAACATTTCCATACCAACGAGAGAAGTGAACGTTTCTCCCATCTCAATCACGCTGCAGCACATGGACTCGCACGCATACGCAACTCTTTTCGTTCAGTACGCATGTGCAATCGGGTAATAATTGCGGTCTACGTTCTCTTAATTTCTAACGGGCAACCCGAGTAACGCCGGGATGAACAGACAATAGTAAAAATAATATTTTGCATTGAGTTTTGGCAAGCATGGTTTACCTCTATAAAGCTGAATATGCATAAGCCGTGTGTAGAATGTTGGTTCGACGTGAGTACAAGAATTGTAACCCAAGTACGAGTAGAGGGTTATGTCATTATACTGTAGGGGTATAGTTGGCATCATGAAAACATTTGTTTGGCACCGTCAACTCATTGTACGAGCTATTCTGCTGTTGCCAAATAGTTTTAAGTTTACAGATAGCTGAGTGGGAATACGTTAGGCAAGGAAACACTGTTTCTGTCGAGGCCAACGAGTGTGCGTTTAAAAATAACACCTTAATTAATGAATGGTGAAATATTAAAGAGTGTGAGGTTCAGTTTCGTACGTGTTGCAACTAATTTTCTCTCCATCTGTTCTACGCCATTTTCAATTAAAACACAAATGTAGAATATGTATTTGTATTTCTAGCAACTCGTGTGTTAGAAAAGAATCCATTCTCCGAATTTATCTACTGAAAATAGCGGCTTCGGTGGCGTAGTTGGTAGCATGATGAACTGCTGAGCCCAAGATCGCGGGTTCAAACCCGGCCGAAGTCGTCTTATTTTTTAAGAGGGTTAAAATCCTTCAGTAAGTTATGCCTGCCTTCGGAGGGGAAGTAAAGCCGGCGGTCCGATGTCATAGATTTATGGCATGTAAAAGATCCTTCCACTAACTAAACTTGTGTGAAGCTAAATGTCTAGGTTAGATTTCATTGAAACGCTCTATCATAGTTCCAACGTTCACTACTAGGTGTCAGTGACATCTGAAAGCGAAAGTTGGGACTACTTGATATTGAACGGAACTTGTAGCTCACCCTTTGGTTGTCCGCTGGAAGCAGCTACAGCCTCTAGCGAGCCGAACATGTCCTCGGACACTCCCGGCACTGAAAGTCATACGCTAAATGAAATGAAATGAAAATCCACATCCTGCTTCCAGTCTCCGACCGGGTCAGGAATGGAATGAATGAAGCCCCCATCTAGCGGCGAGGATATGAACTGTGCCGGCTGCCGAGGCCTGACGCACTCCTCTGGGGCAATGATTAAATGAAGGACAGATGAAATGAAATGATAGTGGAGAGTGTTGCTGGAATGAAATTTTGACAGGGAAAACCGGAGTACCCGGAGAAAAACCTGTCTGCCTCCGTTTTGTCCAGCACAGATCTCACATGGAGTGACCGGGATTTGAACCACGGACCCAGTGGTGAGAGGCCGGCGTGCTGCCGCCTAAGCCACGGAGGCTTTCCATACGCTAAATAAATAAATAAATTAATATACTGAAGGTAAGTTAGTTGGCGTAAAATGTTGTTTTGTTGAAATAATTATACAGTACGTCGCCCCCTAGAAAGCTAGTTTAGATCAACTGTCCGATGGCTGGACCCCTGCGCGGATAAATAAAACGTTATCCGCATCCGCCCCGCATCAGCATGTTTTTTTTTCGCATTCGCACGTTTGTTTTCCGAATTTACTGGTATTACAGTAATATTTATAATTAAATAAAGCATAAATTACTAAAGCAACATATTTAGACATTTGAGGAAAAAGTCGTTCCCGTTTAAAATGAATGTTATACAGCCAGAATTGCAACCCATTGCTGTTCGGAGTGTTAATTATGCTTAATGACATAATTTGAATAAGATTAGCTTAAATCATAATCTGGCATTTGTCATGAAAGAAAAACATAAAGGAAAAATATGTCATAAACATCCGGCTTCTATTAATGTTAAACAAGTTCGGATTGTATTCTAAAAGCTATCCGCAAATTTTCTCCAAACATTATCTGCAGGTTATCCGCTATCCGCACAGCCATGTAAACTATATCTGCATGGCGAAAAATTTTGCGGATATCCGTGGGTTAATCCGCGGATATCGGCATCCGCGCAGGGCTTTACGATGACCGACTCGCGGCTGGCTGGGATTTGAGCTTACACCGGCTGGACACGGACTAGAGAGGTACAATATATTGTAAGCAGAGCTTATATCGAGGAGGAATTTAGCATTGTAGATGAAGATATTATGTAGACGTACTAGGATAATACCACAATATTATTCCTCCACCCCCACCCCGTCCATTAGAAAGTTAAATTCACACCCTGCCTATCCCAAACCTAGACGCAATTAAATACAGTTACACTACTACATACATCGCAATAACGCAATTTGTTGGTCATATTGAACATACTACCAAATGTACTGGAAAAAAGATAGCCTACTTATCGTCTAGGGCAGCGGTTCCCAACTTGTAAGGGCTCGAGGTCCAAAATGGGAACTTCGGATATGGTTGCGGGTCGCACTTTAATAATAGGCTAATTTTCATAAAAATTAAGGCTGGATTCCCTTCCTGATACCACAGAATTTTTCAACTGAAATTCTTACTCCTCCCCTAGCAATCAGCGGGATTCGATTTTATTGCTCAAAAACTACTCTTCAGTTCCATGTATGTTAGGTAGTCAGCCCGAAGGCTGGTTGGATCCTCAAAGTACCGCTGTTAGGTTATGTTGGTAGATACCTACAAAAAACCAAGGCAGCGCTATATTGAGGCGTACTAGGCAAGATGAGGAGTGTGGTAGTTTGCCATTGCTTTCCTCACTGAGTCAGAACAGCAATACTAACCCTATGAGTAGAACCCTTCACAACATCCACAGGCCCCGACAGTGCCCTGAATGTCATTACTAAGCACTACCCATACCTCAGTAGCTTCCATATAATCACAGCCATGAGTGAGGCTGAGACATCGGTGAAAAGCCACATTTTACTCTAGCCTGTGCCAACAGACAAATGCAAATGTACTGCATTCATCAAGAGATGGCAAACAGGCCCCTACAATTCCATACAGGAGTGAAATTTAAGATACCAAGATACGAGAAAAAAAGTTTTGATGAAGAACACTCAACAATGTAAGTATTTGAAAAATGAAAATCCACAACCTGCTTCCAGTCTCCGACCGGGTCAGGAATGGAATGAATGAAGCCCCCATCGAGCGGCGAGGATATGAACTGTGCCGGCTGCCGAGGCCTGACGCACTCCTCTGGGGCAATGATTAAATGAATGACAGATGAAATGAAATGATAGTGGAGAGTGTTGCTGGAATGAAATGTTGACAGGGAAAACCGGAGTACCCGGAGAAAAACCTGTCTGCCTCCATTTTGTCCAGCACAGATCTCACATGGAGTGACCGGGATTTGTAAGTATTTGAATTAATATAAAATTGGCAAGCAGAGCCAAAAAACTAAGTCACTCTGAAATTAATGATGTTATCTAAACAATACTTACAAAAGGACAATTTGGTAGTAATAAGTTTTCTTTGAATCAATATTAAAAATAGATGCATTATTCGGTGAGTAAAGGGAAGGGAGGTCAGTGACCTGCTGTGTGATGCGGTGCGTTGTATCCAACGTTTCGCCATCAATTCTTTATCAAATTACTTTATTCTTTTTTGCCGAATAGAAATACATAGTATTTTAAAACTAGCTGAGAAATGCTGTATATTCATTCATGATATTTTATTTATATTTTTCTTGTAAAAGCTCTCCCGGGCTGCCAGTTGGAAAGCACTGGTCTAGAGTTGACTCATGTGTTCCAATTTGCAGCTATTACGTCGTCTAATGCCCAAATAGTGCAAGCCATGAAGATGGAAGTTTGAGAATGAAAATGTCTGACCCCAGCGGAACTAGAGCCCCCGACCTAGAGCTTGGTTCGTCAGGTGTTCTGACTACTGAGCTATAGGGAAACACTTCTCACTTGGCAATGATTCATCTATGACGCTGGCCTATCATACTGTGAATTGTTGCATACTGTATATTCTTTTTTGTCAGACAGATATACTCCACGTGTGACAATATAATAACAATAAAATTTACAAAGAAAAAACAAAACAAAAGCAACGACACGAACACAAATAGAAAGAAACTATTATCAATCAACAACCACAACCATACAGACACACCCTCGAGCTTTCATTCATTAATACACTCATTTGTACAAGAAACATGAAAATAATTATTACAGAACATTCAAAACTATCTACAGAGCCTACACGGAAAAAGGCTAAAGCATAAATGAAAGGATGGGAATAAAGAGTTCAGAAACTGGGAGAAAAAAAGACATAACACAAAAGTGACATTCGTGGATCTAGAAAAAAAAACACATTACTTCAGTTGCTCGTACATTCAATCAAAAACATTAATAAACGACCATTCATTCAACCACATATTCAATCAATCTATCAATCAACCAATCAAACATAAATAGAAATGAACACAATATGCATTACAATATTTTACAGCCCACTTGAGATGTTTCTTATGACAGTTAAAAGAGAGTCGAAGTGAATATCAATAGCACTTTTACTCTCCATCAAGCTGTATGTTGATTTTTTGTGAACATTAATTCTCGATCTGACCCTATCGAACGTGTGCTTCCGTCTGGTGATTCTCTGAGAGACGTGAAAACTCAAGTGATCTAGCAACCGACTAGAATCAATCCCGCTATTTACCATCTTCCACAGGAATCTCACGTCACCCAGTGTGCACGAACTGCTCAGTGGGGGAAGACCGTACACGTTGCCATAACTCTCATACTCAGCTCTATGGTACGTACGATCGTCTACCCCTGTAAAAGAGCCATTTAACAAATCTCTTTTGTACACTCTGAAAATGATTCCAGATAACTCCACTGTAATCTACGAATAAGTGACTTAAATAATTTGGATAGAGTTATGTCCGAAAAATAATTTAAACAATCCTAGGGTCCGGAAACTTTCACGACATATTTTTGAAATACGTTCATCGAAAGAGAAATTATTTGTGATTTTCACACCTAGATCCTTAACGGTTGACACTACCTAGCGTTTCGTTATTGATACAATATAATTATTGTTTAATTATTAAACCCGGATAGGAGGTTACGTTTCAATGAAATTGACAAAACTTGACACTTGTCAGTATTAAGTTTCAGTTTCCATGTTTCGCACCATTCACTGAGTTGGTGTAGGTCTTCTTGCAACAACTCACAATCATTTATAGTTCTGATGGGCATATAAAGTTTAATGTCGTCAGCGTAAATCAGTCACCTAGAATTATGAATTATATGTGGGATAACATTCACAAAAAGTATAAAGAGTAGAGGGCCCAATACAGAACCCTGAGGTACACCGCGAGTAACGTTAACAGATTTAGACTTATTATTATTATTTTATTATTATTAATTATAACTGATTGGGTTCTAGACTGTTCAACAAAAGTTTGGTCTACCATCATCAAATTGTATGCTGACGCTGCCATTTAGGAGTGGGGCCTCTTACCCCAAGATAAACTTGGTCTCATTCAGAGCATGCCTTCTCCGTGTGCGGGGAGGACTACCCAACGACTGATACTGACCATTCCCGAGTTACAGATTGTCAGTGTTTTTGTTTTCAAAAGGGACACTTTTAGAAGCGAGTTCGCATTGTTTTTGTACCGTTCCATTGTTATCTAACCACGATTGTTATTGTTTTCAGGGCTGATGTTTTGTTTGTTAATATGTTATTGTATAAACCTCAATGGGTTACTATAAGAAGTCATTGTAGTATACTCTGTTATTCCAAACTTTTGTTGAGCAGTGTACTATATTTGAAAAGTAGCTTTTGAAGAAACGTAATAGATTACCAGTTATACCAAAGATTCAAAGCTATGAAGCAGTAGGTTGTGATGTGCGCTGTCGAAAGCCGTAGAGAAGCCAGTATAGATACATCAGCACTACCACGGATATTCATAAAGGTGGATATAAAGGTGAAGACAGCTAGGTTGGTAGTAGTGGATCTTCGTGCTGAAGTTCAGTGAAGAATGGTGACACGTGAGCGTACACTTCGTCTCGAACAATTGATTTTAGACTCGTGCGGAAATAAATATTAGCGATACTGGTCTATAATTTACTACCTTCTGCCTGAAGCCCTTCTTCAACACCGGGGTGATTTGGACCGAGTAATCCGGAAACACTCCTTCAGTGATGGCTTGGTTGAATAGAATGTAGAGTGGACGAGATAGCTGGTAGCATAATTATTTGATTATTTCTTGCTGTGTGGTATCAATAGATAGATTCCAAGAAATTGTTTTCGGAACTTTGGACATCGTGCTCATCAGTCTCGTATACTTGAGTTTGTGGTCAATTTTCCCTCATAACATGTATTTCTGTGGTAACTGTTGTATTATGTATGTAATTGTATTTATTAGGGACGGGCATAGAATACTTGAAGTAAGGTACTTTCCCGGCTTTTGCCTGAGTGGAACGTGGAAATAACCGAGGAAAAATCCACACTCAGGATAGACGCTGTCAGCGCCTCAATTCGAACCTTCGATCTCCGGACTTGCTGCAGCTCCTCCTACGGTCGTGGTGAGCGATTTAACGCGCACGGCTACGCAGCGGGGTGTCAAGAATTGGACTTCTACGACCGCAATGGTGAGAAATGAAGGCTATACACTTAAATTTAATTCTGGTATGAATGTTTGGAACGGGAAATTCTCAGCCTTGTGAGGATAACTGAGAAGACGTGACACGATTTCCATCTCGGCCACCCTATAAGTGGTTTTTCGTGGGTTCCCACTGCCGCTCGAGGCAAATGTCAAGATGGTACTGTCCCCGTTTACCTGGATAGTAGGCTGTCAGATATCCGCCCCCTCAATCGGATTGCCAACAATCAATCGCACCGGCTCAGCTACATCAATGAAAATGGCACTGACAGATACTATCGAGATATGAGCACAGAAGTTACCAGGAAATTATTGTGGAACACACCAAAATAGACGGGGGTTCATACTTACCGTTACTTACCTCTTAAAAATTATCTCGGGGATTGAGTTGACAACAGGATCACTAAAGTCTGTTCACACAATAACCTCCACCATGACATTTAAAAATGAACCAGAACGAAGACGAGAACTTTGAACCGTACAAAAGCTTTATTTCAAATAAAGGGTATGATTTTAATAACACAACAAAATCAACGTGGCTATCAGTAGCCCAAGTCAATCTGACTACGTCCTCCTGTAGGACTTGCAAAGTTATCATACAACATGATATAAAACATATTAGCTCCCACGAGCTCCAAATAACGTAATATTCATAACACAATTGGATTGGAAAGGAAGTGAGGACGAGACATATATAGAGCAATTTTGTTTCCTTTTAATAAACATGACAATTGTATTTATAGGCGCAAGGCCAGAGTAGACGACCTCACCCGCTGATAACCAGTTGTTGGGACAGCTGCGAGCTACCCTCCAACCTGTTGCATACTGGTCAAATGGGCTCCCTTCTCACATGCTACGTTACGTAAGAATACAGCTCTCTCTCTCAAGCTTTTAAATGTCTGCAAGACAACTCATATTTATATTTACGCAAATCTTTCAAATACTTTACTCACATCCTATTGGATTATTATGATAATTCCTTAAACTTGTTAAGTTCTCATCCAAATGTTTAATAAGCTCTTAAATGTTTATAACAAAATCACATAAATTATTTATAACAATTAGAGATTGTTTATAATATTTGTCCAAGACAATAAAAATAATTTTAAACACGCCTTTAACATCACTTTCGTTCCACATTATTGTCAAAAATATTTACAGCAATTATTTACAATATTAACATTTAAATTGTTTAAATTATTAATTTAAGAAATACATTAACCACAGGTTCATCCGGTTGGTAATTTTCATAATCGTGTCCATATAATCGACCAATGAAGGTTAGTTATACATGTTAATGTCACAATCTGGTTTAATAAAGGTTTTAATAATGATTTGTGACGGTAATCTTCATTCAAAATCTTATCTCAAATTCTTTCAAAACTCGTGTTAATTATAACAGTTAATTCACTTGATTAATTTTCAACGAACTATGACAATCTTACTCCAGCGGAAAATACTTCGCTAACAAGTTAATGCACAAACTGCATTAAAAATTAGGCCCAAAATTCATCATATATTAATCTATATGGCATCAAAAACTTCCACAGAACTTACAAAAACTTCCACAAATAATTCTTTAACATTAATTCCTGTGGGAACCTCCTTCATATTCAAGGGCATTATACATCAGCGACTTTCAACACATGCGCTGCACTAGCGATTATACATTCATAGTTCCACTTAAAAATTCTTATAATCATTAATTGTTTCAAAACTGTTTTCATTTAACCTTCGTGGATTTCATTCATGAATCGAAATGAAGCGAAAAGTTGCCAATCACAAACAAATTTAATAGTGAATACACTTATATACGCCTGTCTGGTCTATCAAAATTTAAGATTAACATCTTCAAAGAATTGTAGTATAAAAATACTATCATCAAAAGTGCGACTAAAACTGCAAAGTAGTCGAATAGAATCCAATTAGACTGGGGAATGCAAACATCGTTATATAAATCTCTAATTGAGAAAAACTCCTAACAAAAGTTCTTGACTTTAATGCATTCAATAATTCATTATTAAAGTTAATCTTTCACAAAAGTGTCTATGATGCAATGATCGTTCATAACTGACGATAAATGTCTGTGTTGCAATCAATTCAAATAACGACTAGTATTTCCAAGATCGTCGACAACGTAAGAGATTTTAACGCTCTAAAATCATTTAAATGTTCTTCCTTCTTGATGATGACAGAAAATTGGTCAAAGTAATTAAACTGGGGTAGAA
Source organism: Meconema thalassinum (assembly GCA_946902985.2). Taxonomy (NCBI): domain Eukaryota; kingdom Metazoa; phylum Arthropoda; class Insecta; order Orthoptera; family Tettigoniidae; genus Meconema; species Meconema thalassinum. The sequence continues at coordinate 591,584,409 of OX336391.1, forward strand.
TTACTTTAATAAAGTGACACGCTGTCTGAATTTAAATCTGCCATAAAAATCATTAACTTACAGTCAAATCGTGACTACAAAAATATTAATTACTGAAAAATCTAAATATCAGTCTCAACTGATCCAAAATCGTTTAACTATGCCCATGACATAACAATGTCTTAATAAATCGTCGAAAAAGGCATAACTCATCAAGGTGTACTGAGAATAGGAATCTCAACAAGAAAATAGGGCAAAATACATGAGGACAAAAATATGGGAAAAATGGTTGCTCAAATATCATTAAGAAACTCAAATACAATAAACGTTCACGACTACCTTATCTGCCGATTGACGTTCCAGAGGAAAATTCCCCAAAGAAGACTGCTGATGGATCCATTTCACCAAGTTAAAGCTGAGCTCCATCCTCGAAATAGGAAATAGCACCCTCGGAGAATCGAACTGCTTCCTTCTCCGGAAATCGCACTGCTCCTCGAAGACGAATAGACATCCTTCCGGCAATAATCTTCTTTGTGAGTCGGGATAACCCTGACCTCTCTTGAAAAATTCCCTGAAGTTCCAGTAGACAATCGCCATGAAGTTTTTGTAAAAATTTCCGAAGAAATATTCATATTCAATGAGTATGAAATCATTTCTATGGCTGTTCGATAGTATTCAGCCTTTAATCACGAAACATGGGTGTAGATGGTATTCACCACATGTTCGCTTGTGTGGAATAGCAATTAGCGAAGTTCCATGTTGCTATCTTACTCCGTTGAAATATGTCCCAATTGCATTAAGTCCTTTAGCCTTCCATCTGCTCTTCGGTTATAGTAATAGAAGAACAAACTGCCGTATTAAATTGCTCCATTATACTGTAGCGTTGTGTAACAAAAGCAATCTGGAGTCTCCCTATTTCACTAGCAGCGTCAGCCGTGGCGTTGATTCTGGCGATACAATAGTGCTTCTCAGGTGGCGAGATAATCACTTTTGTCAGTCGTGTAAAACTGCTAATATCTTTCAAACTAATTACTCGAAATTATTCAGCTTTTCTATATTACTTCATGTAGCACTGCACAATAGAATTAGCTTATCGGTGACCGCTAACTGTTCAAAGCTAAACTTGTAGATGCATTCTAAGGTGCGTTTTAACTTCACCTAGTTTGACTTGAATCTCGTATAATGCAGTGGCTTCACCACGCGTTATAAAGACGACTCTTTTCACTACTTTTCACTTCGACGTCTCACCAAAATGACTGTATAAGAAAAGAACTTTCACAATTAGACTTCGATGATCGGAGAATGAGATCGGAGAATGAGCGGAGAATGAGATCTGAGAATGATCGGAGAATGAGCGGAGAATGAGACTCCTCTCTTCTGCGCAAGCCCTTTTATTAACTTCATGAGGGGCGTTTCCATCCCTTCCAGAGCGTGATACTGCGTCATCGCTAAAAGTTCCAACTTCGTCAATACATGACGGATTTTCAAAATTCAAAAACTGAAAATAAATTTCACCAAAATTCCAAATCAATGCCTCTACTGCAAATGGATTTCCACAATTCTGCATTCCAAAAGTAATAAAAATACCATAGTTTCAGCAATCTCCGTCTTCCTTGAAACTATCGTTCATTGGTTCAAGCCTCCCCTCCAATAGCATAATTTCTTCCTCAGCAGAATTCCTCGTTTCCTGCGACTGCGTCGTAAATCTTGGAACATTCTCGACTAAATGCTGACGTCACTGAGAATCTCAGCTCAAGTAGCCTGCTGGCATAACATTTGCGTCATCCGTGCTTACGTCATGACTACCCACGTCATAACCATGACGGCCATAACTTTCATTAAAATTTCCAATATAGCCACCGTGGTCTCTATATAATTCAATTACGGGGTCATTCTCCTCTCACCACGTTTTAAAAACAGTTGCAAATTGTTTTTAAACTCAGTGTTACAAGTACCTCAACTCTCTTGAACACGAAATCGAATTATTACTGGCTTACTCTAGGATAGTATCTTTTTAAATTTCCAGCATTGAACTTGCCGTAAACGACATTATTCTCATCATCGTAGAGTTCGTAACAATTGTTTCCATAAGCGTTCGTAATCCTAAACGGCCCCAGGAACACTAATCCAAATTTGGGGTATATTTTCTTGGTCATATCAGCCTTGACAGGTCTGCGTAATAATACAAGATTTCCAACTTGTAAGGGTGTACCAAAACGTTTTCCAGCTACTCTTTTCAATCGTTTCTCTGCTGCTTTCTGGAGTTGTTCCTTTGCCTTGTCAATCCTCTGCTGCCTTCCTAGGTCGGGATCTCTAGGTATGTGGTTGAAAAGATTATCCCACGGCCTTTCTGGGTTTCTTCCTAGATGAAGTCGCATTGGCACTTCTCCTGTGCTCTCCTGCACTGTAGAGTTCAGACATTCCTCAATAAGGGGTACAAATCTCACCCAACCAGAATGATCATTTGGACAGAAAATTCGACAGAATTTCGAAAATTCAGCCATATATCTTTCTGAGGAATTCGATTCTGGGTAACGCACGCTTGAAAATAAGTGCTTAATGCCAAGCCTTTCCATATCCGCTGCAAATTCCACGGATGTAAACTGCGTTCCATGATCTGACAGTAGATATTCTGGTTTACCAGCTTTAGGAAATACAGCATTTTCCAGTCTGCTTACTACGTTCCTCGTGTTAGCTTTCTGCATGGGACTCATTGTAACAAATTTTGAGAAAACATCCACGGTCACCAATAGGTATTGGTTACCCTGGTATCCCTTCGGACAGGGGCCAAATATATCCGTCGCCATTAGTTCGTTTGGCTTAGAAGGAATCATAGCCTTCGGTTTTCCCTTGAGTAAAGCAGAAGCATACTTTGCTCTTTGACATTTGTCACATGATCGAATGACCTTGGCAATGCTGGAACGCATGTTAGTCCAGATAAATCTCTCTTTAAGTGTATTAAGAGTCTTATCTAAACCGGCATGTCCAGTTGCGTGATGAGCTACCCACACTAAATTGACAACAAGTTTAGGTGGCACGACTATTCGGAGTTTTGTATGCGCAGAGTCAGCATACTTGCATACGATGTCTCCACTCAAGACAAAGTGTCGTGAATTTCTCCGTGTAGCTTCATAGTCAACATCCGTATTGTCCATGTAACCCTTGAGGAACCTGTACATTTTCCTTATTGGAGCGTGTCTCTTCTGTGACACACCGATTCGGGCTAACCTCCTAACGGTTTCTTGATCTTCTTGCTCCAATTGTACATGGTGTATCTGCACATTTTTAATAGGGTTACGTGATAGAGCATCAGCCAGTAAGTTATCTTTCCCAGGCTGGTGGACGATAGTGGCGTTAAACTGTTGGGTGAACAAAGCCCAACGGGTCAATCTATCACTTGACATGTCAGTTTGCAACATAAACTGTAGTGCTTTATGGTCAGTAATAATGATGACCTTATGTCCCAGCAGGATTTTCTTCCAGGCTTGCAAAGCTGTCACAAAAGCTAACGCTTCAAGCTCTGTCGTGAAGTAGTTTTCCTCGTGCTTTTTCAACTTCCGACTAGTGAACGCAATGTAGTGCTTGTTGCCTGCCTCGTCTTTCTGGTATAAGACTGCACTAATGCCTATTCTCGATGCATCAGACTCAATATAGAACACCTTCTCAAAGTCTGGGTACTCCAGTTTCACATTATTTCTGAGCATCTCTTTTGCTTTCTCAAAAGCCTCGTCTGCAGCGGTACTCCATTTCCATCTGTTGTTCTTCTTGAGTAAGTCACACAGAGGAGCCATAATCTCAGAGTATCTTGGACAGTGACTGCTAATAAATTGGCATGCACCTACAAATTCTCTGACTTGTTTCACCTTAGTTGGCTTTGGAAATCTCGTGATCGCATCTACTTTTTTCATGTTTGGATGATATCCATCTTTATCAATAGTATGCCCCAAGTAATTTATCTCCTTCTTCAAGAATTGACATTTTCCAAAATTCACCTTGATATTGGCCTCCCTTAAATTCTCGAACAACTTTCTCAAGTGCACTAAATGTTCTGCGGCGTTGGGTGAAGATACGATTAAATCGTCAATGTAGCAGATTACATTTTCTTTCACTTCGTCAGTGAGCTTACTATCAAGTGCTCGAATAAGTGCTGGTCCACTGTTAACCATACCAAAAGGCATTCTGACAAAGACCCATGATGTCTGGTCAAATAGGAATCCAGTGTACTGCATACTATCTTCTTCTAGTTGAACTTGATAAAATGAAGACGTCAAGTCAAGAACGCTGAAACAAGCTCTTCCTTTGAATTTTCGAAGCAGATCTCTAATCTTGGGTGGTCTGCCATTTTCTGGAAGAATCTTCAAGTTAATGGTTCTGGCATCGAGACAAGGACGTATCTGACCATTACTTTTCTTCACTACTGTGATGGGGTTTATATAAGACGACGCCTGTTTTCTAATAATCCCGTCTACCTCCATTTTTCTGATTAACCCTCGTACTTCTTGATAGTATTTCTCAGGAATGGGGTATATTCTCTTCTGGTAAGGGGTTTCATCTGTCAGCCTTATCTTGTATTTATAATCCTTAATCAATCCAGGCTTTTCATCGAAAATATCTTGGAATTCCTTTATCAGATCCTCAAATTCCCCCTGAATTTCTTCAAATCCTTCAGTTTTTCTACTGGGTATTTCTTCTAAATTTTCCACTTCATTAATTATGGTATTCAAAATTTCTTCCCTAAGGTCTATTTCCAGACTGTTTTTCACGTCCTGTTTTTCTATCTCTTCTGTGATTATGTACCCATCATTAAAGCTAATACTTCTGTTCTTCATGTCAATAATAGCTCCGACCTTCGATATAAAATCGATTCCAAGCACCATATCAAAATTGATCTTGCTCACCACAATGAAGATCTGTTCATAATTCCTTCCATTGATCTCAAAGTTCAATAACACTTGAATCTTGCACTTCACTGCCTTATCTTGGAATATCCCTCTCACTTTGACGGTAGAAACAGGTAGAACTGTCATGTTCTCTCCTCTTAGCAGACTTTGATAACATTCCTCTGAAATGATGGAAATAATTGCACCAGTATCCATCAGGGCTTTGTACTGTTGTCCATCTATCCGTACAGCAATAATAGGTAAGGCACATGGTCTTTCCTCTTTAACAATACCCCTCTCTTCTAGTAAATCTTCATCGGTAACTTCGTATATCTCATTAATCGTAATCAGGTGTGGTGTGGCAATGTATTTACAGGTTCTCACTGACGTTGAGAAATCGGCGTTTTTTTTTGTGTTACCGACCTCAAAATTCTGCTGGCTTGTAGAAGGCCCAGGATCGATTTCAACATCCTGCCTTTTCTTTTGATTGTCGGCTTCTTTATCCCGTAATTCTTTTAAGTATTGCTGGCTTTCCTTCTCTCTTTGCTGATACTGATCGGGTGTCATAACCTGACCTTGAGTATTCTGGTTTCTATTTTGGTTTTGGTTATTCCTATTATAATTTCGGTTATAACCATTATTGTTGTAATATCTGCCTCTTCCATTGTAGTTTCCTTGGTTGTAGTTCCAACCTCTTCTCTGTTGATACGGTCGGTAACCTTGTGATCTGTTATTTGTAAACTGATTATTCCTGTGAGGACCTACATTGTCAGTTTTCTCCTCCTCTGGCTTGTCAGTTTGTTGGACTTGGTCCATATATACCGTATTTATTTCTTTAAACTCCTGCCTTTGACCTTTCTGTACCACGTTAGGCATTGGACTTGTGTAGTCTAACCTCCTCAGTAATTCATCCATGCTGGTTAAATCCCTGATGTTGGACGAAATTATTAGTCTCCTCACCTCAACTGGCAGCATACGAGAAATCGCATCAATTAGTTGCTCCGTGGACAATGGGGGTTGCAAAAATCTCAAGCGGGACAATTGACTCGTAAAGAAATCAGCGTACCGCGTTGGAAGAGTACCTGAGTATTTTCTTGAATACACCTCCGCTCTTAACGAATTCTGCGCTTCTATGGACCAAAATCGTTTGATTAATGCCTCTGCAAACTCGTCAAAGTTACTGAATGTGTATCTAAATGCGCGAAACCATTCGAGGGGTCCTCCAATCAGATATCTCTCTACTATCTTCATCTCTCTCTCTCTGGGAATGTGAGCTTCGATGAAATAATCTTTGAGATTCCTTACATATTCGATAGGTGTCAAACTATCAGTGTTACTGAATTTTTGCGGTTTGTCTTCGAAATTCCTGATGACCGTCACGTTCCTCGGATATGAATCCGGGTAGTTTTTCCCACTATCTCGATAGTTCCACTCAGGTTCCATATTCCTCTCGTCATCCTCCTCTCTGAATCTGGATATACGTTCTTCAGGAGTCACGTCTCTCTCTTCTGGATCTAGGTTATATCTTCTGGCATAATTCCTATTCAATTCGCAAGCTAAGCCTTCTGTATCCTTGTCAGTGATTTCCGTTAAGACTTTCTTGATTAGCTCTTCTTTGTAGTTCTCCATCAAACTAGCCTCTCCTAACTTAAAATTTTGCAGTTTGCTCGTCGTTTCATTTACATCAGAGACAACTTTATGAATCTGTTCCTCTAATGTAGATTTTAATGTTTGCATATCCTGATCTAGTTGTGTTCTATCGTCAACTTGTTTTTCGGATAGCGAATTTATCCTGACGATTAAATCTTTCCTAATCTGTACTACTTCATTGTTAATCTCTATTTGAGTACTGGCAAGTTTTCTTTCAATCCTTTCCTGAATTTGGGTTATATGTTCCCCACTTGACTTATTCCACTCGTCTTTCCATACTGCTACGTTTGCTGTTAACATTTCTGCTATGTCTACTTCGATATCCTCTTTTAATAATCTATTATGGTCTAATACCTGGGTTCTCATGACCTCTACATCATACTTCAAACCTGCTAAAGACGTTGTCGTTCTAACTGATTCATCGACTAATCTAGTCGCTAATGCAGTTATATTACGCGTACAAAGAGTTTTCGAATTTTCTATTTCTTCCCTGACTTTATTTACATCAGTTTGGACTTTAGTAATATCTACGAAAACTGTGTTGACTTCTACCTGAATCTTAGTTATGTCACTTTGCACCTCAGTTATATCCGAATGAATGTTATTAATGTCTACCTGAACATTGGACACATCAGTTCTAGCATTTTGAATTTCTTTTTGGACTTCCTCAACCTTGTCTTGGACAGTCGCAACATCATTTTTAACAACAACTACTTCGGCTCTAGCACAAGAAATATCCCCTCGGACATTAGCCACATCTAAATTCAACATTGTCATATCTTTCTGTACCTTAGAAATATCACATTTAACATCATCAACATTTTTATGCACAATAGACACATCTTTATGGACATTAGACACGTCTGTGCGCATGTCCGTTACAGTATTCTCAATTCCTAGGGTATTAATCTGTAAACGCGACATATTATCCTCTAAATTAGCAGCACTAGTATGAAGAACCTTCATATTCTCCTCCATTCGACTAGTATTCTCCTTCATGCTTTCATTCAGCATCTGCTTCATACTACTATTCATGCTTGCTTTCAAATTAGCAGACATATTACTAACATTCTCCTCCATTCTTGCATTCAAATTAGCAGACAAATTACTAGCATTTTCCTCCATCATCTGCTTCATACTTCTATTCATGTTAGCAGACATCTCCTCTAACATCATCCTCATACTTTCATCTGCCATTACAATATTATTCAAAAATAGACTGCTGTAGGGACATACATCAATAGAGCAAAATAACAACGTTTGAGCAACACTTTTCACCATATGTAAATTTGATCAATTTTCTGTCTTAAATCTAACTTATAACTACCTTATAATTAACTTTCGAAGATACTTCATGTTGAAACAAACTCAAGCACATGTTCAAATTTCCCTGGCTCATTTTAAAATATCCTAACACAAATAATTTACATTTACAATCCAAATAATTTAATTTTATCTTTAATATGACTAAAATGTCATAAGCCGGTCAAATAAAATAAGATTCCAGATTATAGGCGATTTTCCTAAGTTTCCAGCCTATTTAACCTTTCTCAAGTTGTATAAGATCTGATCTTTTCTGAGTGTAATTTTCCTAATACAATACAACATTTAATTCCTATATAATCACACTCTCAAATTCTACAATTGGCCTAGACATCTAACAAAGAATCAACCTCTTTATTTGAGTCTAATCGAACCTCACGTTTTAGGTTTGCCACTCTTACTAGCGTTCAACCTGGTAATCCATTTTTGTTGAATTCGCCCCACGTTGGGCGCCAATCTTACTGTCCCCGTTTACCTGGATAGTAGGCTGTCAGATATCCGCCCCCTCAATCGGATTGCCAACAATCAATCGCACCGGCTCAGCTACATCAATGAAAATGGCACTGACAGATACTATCGAGATATGAGCACAGAAGTTACCAGGAAATTATTGTGGAACACACCAAAATAGACGGGGGTTCATACTTACCGTTACTTACCTCTTAAAAATTATCTCGGGGATTGAGTTGACAACAGGATCACTAAAGTCTGTTCACACAATAACCTCCACCATGACATTTAAAAATGAACCAGAACGAAGACGAGAACTTTGAACCGTACAAAAGCTTTATTTCAAATAAAGGGTATGATTTTAATAACACAACAAAATCAACGTGGCTATCAGTAGCCCAAGTCAATCTGACTACGTCCTCCTGTAGGACTTGCAAAGTTATCATACAACATGATATAAAACATATTAGCTCCCACGAGCTCCAAATAACGTAATATTCATAACACAATTGGATTGGAAAGGAAGTGAGGACGAGACATATATAGAGCAATTTTGTTTCCTTTTAATAAACATGACAATTGTATTTATAGGCGCAAGGCCAGAGTAGACGACCTCACCCGCTGATAACCAGTTGTTGGGACAGCTGCGAGCTACCCTCCAACCTGTTGCATACTGGTCAAATGGGCTCCCTTCTCACATGCTACGTTACGTAAGAATACAGCTCTCTCTCTCAAGCTTTTAAATGTCTGCAAGACAACTCATATTTATATTTACGCAAATCTTTCAAATACTTTACTCACATCCTATTGGATTATTATGATAATTCCTTAAACTTGTTAAGTTCTCATCCAAATGTTTAATAAGCTCTTAAATGTTTATAACAAAATCACATAAATTATTTATAACAATTAGAGATTGTTTATAATATTTGTCCAAGACAATAAAAATAATTTTAAACACGCCTTTAACATCACTTTCGTTCCACATTATTGTCAAAAATATTTACAGCAATTATTTACAATATTAACATTTAAATTGTTTAAATTATTAATTTAAGAAATACATTAACCACAGGTTCATCCGGTTGGTAATTTTCATAATCGTGTCCATATAATCGACCAATGAAGGTTAGTTATACATGTTAATGTCACAATCTGGTTTAATAAAGGTTTTAATAATGATTTGTGACGGTAATCTTCATTCAAAATCTTATCTCAAATTCTTTCAAAACTCGTGTTAATTATAACAGTTAATTCACTTGATTAATTTTCAACGAACTATGACAATCTTACTCCAGCGGAAAATACTTCGCTAACAAGTTAATGCACAAACTGCATTAAAAATTAGGCCCAAAATTCGTCATATATTAATCTATATGGCATCAAAAACTTCCACAGAACTTACAAAAACTTCCACAAATAATTCTTTAACATTAATTCCTGTGGGAACCTCCTTCATATTCAAGGGCATTATACATCAGCGACTTTCAACACATGCGCTGCACTAGCGATTATACATTCATAGTTCCACTTAAAAATTCTTATAATCATTAATTGTTTCAAAACTGTTTTCATTTAACCTTCGTGGATTTCATTCATGAATCGAAATGAAGCGAAAAGTTGCCAATCACAAACAAATTTAATAGTGAATACACTTATATACGCCTGTCTGGTCTATCAAAATTTAAGATTAACATCTTCAAAGAATTGTAGTATAAAAATACTATCATCAAAAGTGCGACTAAAACTGCAAAGTAGTCGAATAGAATCCAATTAGACTGGGGAATGCAAACATCGTTATATAAATCTCTAATTGAGAAAAACTCCTAACAAAAGTTCTTGACTTTAATGCATTCAATAATTCATTATTAAAGTTAATCTTTCACAAAAGTGTCTATGATGCAATGATCGTTCATAACTGACGATAAATGTCTGTGTTGCAATCAATTCAAATAACGACTAGTATTTCCAAGATCGTCGACAACGTAAGAGATTTTAACGCTCTAAAATCATTTAAATGTTCTTCCTTCTTGATGATGACAGAAAATTGGTCAAAGTAATTAAACTGGGGTAGAATTACTTTAATAAAGTGACACGCTGTCTGAATTTAAATCTGCCATAAAAATCATTAACTTACAGTCAAATCGTGACTACAAAAATATTAATTACTGAAAAATCTAAATATCAGTCTCAACTGATCCAAAATCGTTTAACTATGCCCATGACATAACAATGTCTTAATAAATCGTCGAAAAAGGCATAACTCATCAAGGTGTACTGAGAATAGGAATCTCAACAAGAAAATAGGGCAAAATACATGAGGACAAAAATATGGGAAAAATGGTTGCTCAAATATCATTAAGAAACTCAAATACAATAAACGTTCACGACTACCTTATCTGCCGATTGACGTTCCAGAGGAAAATTCCCCAAAGAAGACTGCTGATGGATCCATTTCACCAAGTTAAAGCTGAGCTCCATCCTCGAAATAGGAAATAGCACCCTCGGAGAATCGAACTGCTTCCTTCTCCGGAAATCGCACTGCTCCTCGAAGACGAATAGACATCCTTCCGGCAATAATCTTCTTTGTGAGTCGGGATAACCCTGACCTCTCTTGAAAAATTCCCTGAAGTTCCAGTAGACAATCGCCATGAAGTTTTTGTAAAAATTTCCGAAGAAATATTCATATTCAATGAGTATGAAATCATTTCTATGGCTGTTCGATAGTATTCAGCCTTTAATCACGAAACATGGGTGTAGATGGTATTCACCACATGTTCGCTTGTGTGGAATAGCAATTAGCGAAGTTCCATGTTGCTATCTTACTCCGTTGAAATATGTCCCAATTGCATTAAGTCCTTTAGCCTTCCATCTGCTCTTCGGTTATAGTAATAGAAGAACAAACTGCCGTATTAAATTGCTCCATTATACTGTAGCGTTGTGTAACAAAAGCAATCTGGAGTCTCCCTATTTCACTAGCAGCGTCAGCCGTGGCGTTGATTCTGGCGATACAATAGTGCTTCTCAGGTGGCGAGATAATCACTTTTGTCAGTCGTGTAAAACTGCTAATATCTTTCAAACTAATTACTCGAAATTATTCAGCTTTTCTATATTACTTCATGTAGCACTGCACAATAGAATTAGCTTATCGGTGACCGCTAACTGTTCAAAGCTAAACTTGTAGATGCATTCTAAGGTGCGTTTTAACTTCACCTAGTTTGACTTGAATCTCGTATAATGCAGTGGCTTCACCACGCGTTATAAAGACGACTCTTTTCACTACTTTTCACTTCGACGTCTCACCAAAATGACTGTATAAGAAAAGAACTTTCACAATTAGACTTCGATGATCGGAGAATGAGATCGGAGAATGAGCGGAGAATGAGATCTGAGAATGATCGGAGAATGAGCGGAGAATGAGACTCCTCTCTTCTGCGCAAGCCCTTTTATTAACTTCACGAGGGGCGTTTCCACCCCTTCCAGAGCGTGATACTGCGTCATCGCTAAAAGTTCCAACTTCGTCAATACATGACGGATTTTCAAAATTCAAAAACTGAAAATAAATTTCACCAAAATTCCAAATCAATGCCTCTACTGCAAATGGATTTCCACAATTCTGCATTCCAAAAGTAATAAAAATACCATAGTTTCAGCAATCTCCGTCTTCCTTGAAACTATCGTTCATTGGTTCAAGCCTCCCCTCCAATAGCATAATTTCTTCCTCAGCAGAATTCCTCGTTTCCTGCGACTGCGTCGTAAATCTTGGAACATTCTCGACTAAATGCTGACGTCACTGAGAATCTCAGCTCAAGTAGCCTGCTGGCATAACATTTGCGTCATCCGTGCTTACGTCATGACTACCCACGTCATAACCATGACAGCCATAACTTTCATTAAAATTTCCAATATAGCCACCGTGGTCTCTATATAATTCAATTACGGGGGCAGTACGGTACCTAATTGAAAACCATGGCTGCCTCTTTCCCAAGTCTTGCTCTTTTAGAATTCATGCACTAGTAAAGATAACACTGTCAATCAGAGAGAGGTCTGCTCACAAATACATGGGACTGATGACCACAATACCGTTAAGCCCCTATATGGACAACTATTTGTTTAACATTGATTTTCGTTGATAAAATTACGATTTAAAACAAACTAGTAGACCCCGTAAATATTTATGTAACTTAACACATTCCCCTTTTACCATACATGTGTATTTATGTCCATAATATTAAAAAATAAATCATGAATTTGCCGCTCGATGTTGGAATTGGTGAATTAGCTCGATTACCTTCGCCTTGTATTGCGGGCATAATCGTCTCATTTTCATACACGTGGTGCGACATCCAGTAATGGTGGATTATTATTAACCGTATGGCATACAGTAATATTAGACATCACAGAAAAACAACATATTTACAACATATTTACAAATTAATGTCCAAGTTCCTCAAATAATCCTCGGAATCTGGAGTCACGCGCACAAAATCCCCGAGAACGCCTGGATATGCCCTCAGAGAACAATCACCATCTCATCACCACAATCACATGCAAGAGACGGTAATTTGTTCCATTTGAACATCGCATCAGCACAAACACCATGGCCAGTCCGTATTCTGTTCAGTCTAGTCCATGTCCTTCTGGGTAGATTGGATCCAGGGTCCTTCACAGTTACGGATGACATATCACGGAGCTCTGCAGTACAAACGGGGATCAATGGCGTACAAACCTTCCGCACTCAAATAACCCAATGTGTGATTAGTACGGTTGATGGGCATAAGTTATCTGTCATGTATCCATATCAGGTAATATAAATTGATGACTTTACGATTATGTTATGTAGAGGCCTACGTTTTATTGGTTTGCTACTGGTGCAATAATATTTATATTGTAGCTATTGGCTTTCTGAAAGACCCAGTATATTGAATGCTAAAGCATGTCCTGGTGCTTTGACTATCGGGTAGAACATGGGATATGCACGTGTAATTGGATGGAGGGCGTGTTGTTTACGCTTGACGTCCTTCCGTGGTGTTCATCATGTTACCAAGTTGCAAGCCGCCAATGTTGACCAGCGGTTTACTAATGTTTGTCCTTGTTCGCTTTGCGAATGTTTTTTGTTGGCTATGTTTCCCTTACGGTGTGAAACACACGTTCAATTTTTCTGCCCCATTATTTTTTATTTCGTGAATTGCAGTCTGAACGCGGTGTTCTGATTTGTTTAATATTGGTGTTTCAATTTAATTGCTTTTCTGTAATATTCATGTCAACTCACCTTTTTTCTGTAGTGTCTTTCTAGACGTACCATACCGTCACATTTTCTCACGAGCACTGAGCTCTCTCCAGCGGTAACGCTCGCAATGTGCATGGGGCTGTGCTGTGATTGGCTGCTCTCTCGCCACACCTTCATGCTAGAAGGTTCGGCGCGCTGACGTCACTACCGCTATATAGCCTGAGGTCTCCCGGCCTACAGTGCCTACTCTCGTCCACTCTTCTCAACGGATCACATCTGCTCACGTCATCCCTGCTGGGGTTACTGCCCTCTCGGGGTACCTCTGGCTGCCGGAGTCTCTTCTCCGCCGGCATAATCTCTCTGCTGGACCTGGCGGCCTGGCCGGGCAGTCTAAATTCATCAGCCTGCACTTCAACCAAAATCTTCAACACGGATCTACTCTGCAAATCGTAATTCTGAGGACATCATTTCACCAGCCGCAGGAGGTATTACCAAGAGCCTCTCTATGCTGGTCGCTATTTTAAGGAGAACCTATCATCATCTGCTCTAGTTCCGAACCCGGAACCCTGGAACATGCCAGACTGACCTCGCACCGCCCGAGCGGGCGCACTAAATTACCGCCAGCTACTGAGGACCTCCGACTGCCGGCCTACCTTCGGAAGATGGTTAAGGATTTCTGATACTTCTTGTATCGTACCTTTGAAGAGGTGGTACCCTTTCACTTCTTTAATTCTGCCCGGATTCTTTCCGTCAGAAGAGTATTTTATTTTAATCCACTCTGGGATGAATTTAAATTATTATGCTTCTTTTTTAGTAATTTCATATTTAATCCTTTAAAGTTAGTCACTGCTCTATTTACGTTTCCTGGAGAAACAAGTACTTTTTAATTGTTACTATTTTTTATTGTCAATTTTTAAAGTAATTTCTTTGAAGCTATCATTCCTGGCGACATATTCGCTTTATATTAAATAAATATCACTTAAATCTAAATCTTAACTTTTTGGTCTTTTCCCGCACTGTCCTTCATTATCACCTCTTGTGCCCGAAACTTCATTCTGTCTAAATCCCTTAGGATGTACCAAATCCATTTGGTACACCCCTTTCCAGTCCTCTATCCACTGTTGCTGTTTCCCTGGTGTTGAAAGGTAAATATGACTTTCGAATTGTAGCCTGTCAGGAACAAGTTACAAGCAAATGAAAGAAAATGCCCAGGACACAGAGAAATGGAGGACTCCAGTTGAAACCTCTCTGCGGACAGATCTGCTGAAAGAAGAAGATCCTGCTTTTGGCATGGTAAACAAAAGATCAGCATTCTCCGTTTAGTCATGCACGGATCTTTTTGATTGTTTTGCGGGCATTGTTCAGATCTCTCAACTTGGGTTATCTATTCATTATACGTACTTAAAGTTGGTGTCGTAGCGACGGGCTTTGGATTTGCTATACAACTATACAGAACAGGAGACTAATACAAACATTAAAGCACAAGGCTTAGCTCTAGAGAACTGTGACACTAACATATTATTATTATTATTATTATTATTATTATGGCAGAATAGAATAAATAAATTGAGAAAGTAAATTATATTACATAAAATGCATACAACAAATTATATCATTATAAAATCGTTACAAAGCCACGTGTGACATATGCTAGTGAAACTATTTTCAAAACTACTAATACAGGTGAATTAGATAACGAAGAAAAATATTTCGAATTTGCCATTTTTTTGTATACGGTACCTAAAAAAAGTTCCACGTGTTAATCATACGAGAATCCCCATCTTCTTATAGTTCCGGGATCATTTTGCTAATCTCTAGGCGTAAGATCAAAAACTAATTCTTTCAGACAAAGGTTTTTGGTAATTTTTAGAGGATTATTGATAATTTCAAATGGGTTTGATATTGTGCCTTTTAAGGGAGGTAGGATTTTTTCTCTCTAAAAACTCCATTATTCTCACCCATTTGGTCAACGGTTGGTGCTATCAAGAAACCATACTGAGATAAGTTTTTGGTCCTTATCCGAAGAATGGTACGAATGGATTCGATTTTTCACATACTAAGAATGTTATAGCGATACTATTTCACATTTTCGGAAAAAGCCCCTTTTGGACGATTTTGCCTATTAACGAACTCAGCTATTTTTTGTTTGGTTATATTTTATGTATGAATTTGAAAGTGATTGGTGCAGAATGACATTTTTGAACTGACGGTTATTTTGGGGCGTGGGAGATGTGATACGCGTAGATATGTCAAACTTTTCCGGAAGTCATTGGAATAGGTAAAGCCTTGCGCGGATGTGGATATCCTCGGATATAGTTTGCATGGCTGTGCGGATAGCGGTTAAGTTGCGGATCATGTTTGGATTAAATTTGCGGATAGTTTAAGAATACAATCCGAACTGTTGAATATCATTACTAGGACCCGGAAGTTAATTACATATTTTTCCTTTGTGTTTTTTATGACAAATGTGAGATCTCATTCAAATTAAGTCATTAAGCATAATTAACACTCCGAACTTAAAGGGTTGCAATTCTGGCTGTATAACATTCATTTTAAACATAGCAAATGACATACAAAGCCTAAGGGGACGACGTTCTTCTCAATGTCTATGTTGCTTTATTACTTTATGCTTTATATAATTAAAAATACCCCCCAGGGGCTCACATCCAGTGGGACGTGCGTTGGCGACCACGGGACCCCAGCTGAGTCCGGCATTGCTTCCACTTACTTGTGTCGGGCTCCTCTCCGTCTTCTTTCCTGTTAACCTCCCTTGGTCAACTCTTGTTCTCTTCCGACCCCGACGGTATTAGGTTATCCGAGGCCTAGGGAGTCTTTCACTTTCCCGCCTTAATTGGCCCTTGTCTCATCTTTCCTGATACCCTCCTTGTGTGAGGGGTCAGCTTTCTTTTTCTTTTCCTTTTACCTCCTGCCTTGTGCTCAAGGCCCTTAAGGAGGCAGGGTGTCTGTAGCCCCACCACTTCTGGTGCACCGTCGATAATGCTACACCCTCAGGGGCTCACGGCTGGTGAGTTCGGGAGTTGGCGACCCCGAGGGGTTCCCGAGCTGGGTCCGTTTTTCTCCTTTTGTCCCTTACCTTCGGGGCGGACCCTCTCCTCTCTCCTATCCTCTCCGCCTTTCCTCATAATTCCTTTTCTCTTTAAGTTTCCCGCACCTTTTTGTAGGTATTCTTGATCTACGTTGCATTTTGTAAGTTTTTTCGATCTAAATTGCATTTTGTGAGTGTTTTTCAACCTCACTTGCATTTTGTAAGGATTGCTAATCAAAATTGCTTTTTAGTAAGTCTTTCAATATAGGGGGGGGGGGGCTTCTTGTGAGTATTTTGAATTTCAATTGCATTTTGTATTTTCAACCTACCCCGCTTTGTTCAAGTAGTTAAGTCTCAATTACAATTTTGTGGGTATTTTGAATCTAATTTACATTTTGTAATGATTTTCAATCTAAGTTGCTTTTTGTAAGTATTGTCCATCCAAATGAGAAGTTTGAATCTACCATACTTTTGTAAGCAATTTCAATTGCATTTTGTGTTTTCAACCTAACCCGCTTTGTTCAAGTAGTTAAGTCTCAATTACAATTTTGTGGGTATTTTGAATCTAATTTACATTTTGTAATCATTTTCAATCTAAGTTGCTTTTTGTAAGTATTGTCCATCCAAATGAGAAGTTTGAATCTACCATACCTTTTGTAAGCAATTTCAATTGCATTTTGTGTTTTCAACCTAACCCGCTTTGTTCAAGTAGTTAGTCTCAATTGTATTTTGTGGGTATTTTGAATCTACATTACATTTCGTGGGTATTTTCAATCTCATTTGCATTTTGTAAGTATTTTGATTTCACTTGCATTTTGTAAGTATTTCGACTGTACGTTGCATTTTGTACGTATTTTGGACTTAACCTACATTTTGTGCGTATTTTTCAATCTCTTCCTTTTGTGAGTATTTTCGTTCGAAATTCCCTTATGTAGGTATTACCGCTCTCCATTTGGTGAGTAGTTTCAATCCGAGTTCCTTTTTGTTAGTATTCTTCCTGCTACATAAGACATAATTGTTGGGGCTCACTGTCTTTTTTATCTAAACCATTTTCGTTTCATCCATAGCAGTAGGCTGTTTTTTATCTTCATCCTTTCATTTCACGCCATTTCATTTCGTCAGGGGCCGATAACCTCGATGTTAGGCCCCTTCAAACAACAATTATCATCATCATAATTAAAAATATTATTAATAAACAGAATTGCGCACGATTGTAATACCAATAGATTCAGATAACAAACATGCGGATGCGGATAAGTTGTAGACTGAGTGAACCTCTTGGAGCATATGGTTGGTGATCATATGTGATTTAAACCCTTTCCATTCATAAGACAGGTTGCGTGTCCCAGCTGTAACGTTACCGCCTGCTGTTCCCAAGCTTGCAGGATCGAATCCTAGCGCAGTCACCTGGCATTTGAGGGTGCGCAAATGCGAGGGACCCTGTCAGTAATTTACTAGCATGTGAAAGATCCTCTTCTGGATAAAACTCCTGCACTTCGGCGTCTCTAAAAGCCGCAGTTGTTAATAGGGACGTAAAACCACAACATTCTCATTATTATATATTATTTCCATTCGTAAACACTGCGCTTTATTGACTTAAACTATGCCCTAACCCGCATTGTACATGTACAGCGTGTTCCGATTCTACACGGAACTGTAAAATGGGTTGCCTACCCACCTGCAATCAGCTTGAAATCTGCTCGCAGCGCGCTAGCGACGGGGCTGACAAGTGAGTTCGATTTCACTGATTGCCGCCTTCTTATGCACCATTGCAAAGTATTTTTCTCTTTCAAAATATATGTATACAGGCTTCACAATAAGTTTGAACGATTTCTGTTTCAGAACTTGTTATTTTACAGCATTTCTATGAAATAAAATGTTTATTTTATAACATAGTTTATTACAACACAATGTATGTGTTGTTTTTTATTTACAACACAATTTATTGCTTTTTAACCCAATACCACAAAACGAGATACAATTGGGAAATGATTTGTTACGAAAGTGTAATCAGCCTTCGATGCGACTAAAAAGTTAATTTATCACAGACTTACATCTACTGCACATGGAATTTACATAAGGTATTCGAAGTGGCGTCCATCATTTTCCAAGCAGAGGGACACTCGTCGTATGAAGTTCTCTCTTCTGTTCGACAACATCTGAGGAGTAATTTCCGCAAAGGCTTTGGTAATGACGAGCTCCCCTTCTTCGGGTGTTTGTGGTGATCTCAAAAATACTCTCGACCTGACGTAGCCCCAAATGAAGAAATTCAGGACGGTCAGATCAGGTGAACGTGGTGGGAATTCTATAAAGCCGCCAATTAATATCCACCGGCCAGGAAACAAACGGTTTAAAACTTCTCTCGCCAGTCTGGAGGAGTGCGCCGGATGACCATCTTGTTGAAAAAGCATGTTGTTCACCTTCGCCAATGTAAAATCATCCAAGATGTCCTGGAGTATGAAGTAAGACTAAACTGCGTGTGTTCGTCGTTCTACATTTTACATTTTTGCAGGTAAATAGTTTTGAAATAGAAATCGTTGAAACTTATTCTTAATTAAACTCAATTTTGTAACAAATAATTTCAAAATTGTATCTCGTTTTGTGGTATTGTGTTAAAAAGAAAAAAATTGTGTTGTAATAAAAATACAGCACAAAAATACATTGTGTTGTAATAAACTATGTAGTAAAATAAAATTTTATTTCATAGAAATGCTCTGCAAAAGCCATTAACAGAAGCGTAAAATAGCACGTTCTGAAACAGAAATCATTCTTACTTATTTGCAGCCTGTGTCAATATAGTTTGAAAGAGCAAATTACTTTGCAATGCTGCATAAGAAGGCGGCAATCAGTGAAATCGAACTCAGCCCCGTCGCTATTGCGCTGCGAGCAGATTTTCAAGTTGATTGCGTGTGGGTAGGCAACCCATTTTACAGTTCCGTGTTGAATCGGAAAACGCTTTGCAGTAATATGCATTACGATTTACTTGTCGGATGACAGAATCATGGTAAAAGAGCTATAAAGGACTATAAAAACCGGCTCTTTTTTAAAGTATCGTGTTAGGGGTATAGACACACAGTAGCGTGTTAGTTCATAAATTAATTGATGTTGCGTGCATGCGTCACTCAGGCAGCTTGGTTGCTGGATGTCTCGTCATAGACAAACTTTCATTAACATTGAATCCAGCTTCCTGGAAATTTCCTGACCGTCGTTTTGTGAATGAGTGCAATTTGTGCAGTACAAGGGTGTAGCAGGGGCGCCCAAACTTAGGCCCCCCATAACATTCCATTGGGCTCGCAGATTTAACCCGTCCATTCCATGCAATTTCGAAACGGAAAATAGTCTGTACGTTTCGGATTCCACATGAGACTGTTGGTCCAATGACCAGTGATCGTCTTGCCGCGATATAATTTAGTTTACCTTTCTACAAAGTCGTTTAGTCCCAAAATCAGTCAAGTCTACTATTTGAAGGAGAAAAAAATGAAAATCCACATCCTGCTTCCAGTCTCCGACCGGGTCAGGAATAGAATGAATGAAGCCCCCATCTAGCGGCGAGGATAGGAACTGTGCCGGCTGCCGAGGCCTGACGCACTCCTCTGGGGCAATGATTAAATGATTGACAGATGAAATGAAATGGTAGTGGAGAGTGTTGCTGGAATGAAATTTTGACAGGGAAAACCGGAGTACCCGGAGAAAAAGTTGTCTGCCTCCGTTTTGTCCAGCACAGATCTCACATGGACTGACCGGGATTTGAACCACGGACCCAGCGGTGAGAGGCCGGAGTGCTGCCGCCTAAGCCACGGAGGCTACTATTTGAAGGAGAATCACTTTAATTCGTATATCTTCTGTTTCGGGACAGTAAAACGAACTTTGGTACTAATTTGTTTCATAAAGTGTACCGTTAAACAGGGATGAAGCACTCGGGGAGCCATATATACGTCAAATTACTTTTAGTGTTTTCAAATATGGGAAGTACCTAATACAATAATTTGTCTGTGGTTTACACAGGGAGGGCCTTCTCTATATAACGGAACCTCGCAGGCGCCGTGTACCGACAGGGGGCCCCGTGGCTAGTGCCTGTCGAGCAAGGCACTGGTGCTAGCAGCAGCGTAGCGCCCAACTAGTTCAACACATTTACACTTTAACGTAAAATTCGAAGACATTCGCCATTAAAATCCGTATTGATAGAAGTTAATCAATTATTCAAATAATACGGCAAATCAATACTCAATATATATATAATTCTATATAAATAGGACATGTTTCGGCCTTCAATGAGGCCATCTTCAGCTAAACAAGAATCAATTAAGAATTAAGCTAAACTACACACATCAAAAAAAGTTTTGCATCACCTCGGTTCCCAGATCTCCGGCATATAGACGTTGACTGTGTATATTGTATCAAAGATACAGTCCCTTTGACTGTTCATAGATGTCACTAAAACTGCTCAAAGATGTAAACAACCATGCATGAGCAGGGCCAATTAGACGGAGGGGGTACGACAGCCGATCAGTTCCAGTCATTCCACCAGGACGAAGGTACGCTGCTCATGTTGTCTGTAGTTCTACCATGCCTAGAAGGTCAATACCGCAGTTCGATCGCGTCCGCATTGTTACTTTGTGTCAAGAAGGGCTCTCAACAAGGGAAGTTTCCAGGCGTCTCAGAGTGAACCAAAGCGATGTTGTTCGGACATGGAGGAGGTACAGAGATACAGGAACTGTCGATGACAGGCCTCGCTCAGGTCGCCCAAGGGCTACTACTGTAGTGGATGACCGCTACTTACGGATTGCCGCTCGGAGGAACCCTGACAGCAATGCCACCATGTTGCGTTGCGTTGCGTTCAGCCACAGGACGTCGTGTTTCAACTCAAACTGTGCGCAATAGGCTGCATGATGCGCAACTTCACTCCCGACGTCCATGGCGAGGTCCAGCTTTGCAACCCCGACACCATGCAGCGCGGTACAGATGGGCCCAACAACATGCTGAATGGACCCCACGGAATTGGCATCACGTTCTCTTCACCGATGAGTGTCGCATATGCCTTCAACCAGACAATCGTCGGAGACGTGTTTGGAGGCACCCTGGTCAGGCTGAACGTCTTAGATACACTGTCCAGCGAGTGCAGCAAGGTGGTGGTTCCCTGATGTTTTGGGGTGGCATTATGTGGGGCCGACGTACGCCACTGGTGGTCATGGAAGGCTCCGAAACGGCTTTACGATACCTGAATGACATCCTCCGACCCATAGTGCACCCATATCGGCAGAATATTGGAGAGGCATTTGTCTTCATGGACGACAATTCTCGACCTCATCGTGCACATCTTGTGAATGCGTTCCTTCAAGATAACGACATCGCTCGACTACAGTGGCCAGCATGTTCGCCAGACATGAACCCTATCGAACATGCCTGGGATATGTTGAAAAGGGCTGTTTATGGACGTCTTGACCCACCAACCACTCTGAGAGATTTACGCCGAATTGTCGTTGAGGAGTGGGACAATTTGGACCAACAGTGTCTTGATGAACTTGTGGATAGTATGCCACGACGAATACAGGCATGCATCAATGCAAGAGGACGTGCTACTGGGTATTAGAGGTAGTGGTGTGTACTGCAATCTGGACCACAAATGCTGAAAGTCTAGCTGTATGATGGTACAACATGCAATGTGTGGGTCTCATGAGCAATAAAACGAGCTGAAATGTTGTTTGTGTTGATCTCTATTCCCTTTGTATTTAAAGGTTCCGGAACTCTTGGAACCGAGGTGATGCAAAACTTTTTTTGATGTGTGTATTATAAAAGTACTTAAATCTAATAAGAAAAGAAATATTAATGTTAAAATTGAATAAAATGAATCACTATTAAAATGGATATCCTTACAAATCAAATTAAATAAAATGAAAATAAAATACTTGTCATTTTTCTTCAAAGTGTAGTTAAAAATTTTGAAGAAAAATGACAAGTATTTTATTTTTATTTAATTTGATTTGTAAGGATATCCATTTTAATAGTGATTCATTTTATTCAATTTTAACATTAATATTTCTTTTCTTATTATATTTAAGTACTTTTATAATAGTTTAGCTTAATTCTTAATTGATTCTTGTTTAGCTGAAGATGGCCTCATTGAAGGACGAAACATGTTCTATTTATATAGAATTATATATAAATTGAGTATTGATTTGGCGTATTATTTGAATAATTGATTAACTTTTTAACGTGTTTAATAATCATTACTTACAACAATTTCAGAGTAATTCCTGGAAAGGCTGTCCTGCATTTTCTAAGCACACATTGCACCAACGTAGGAAGTTTTGGTACACTCGCTGTAATTCATCCTCACTGATATTTCGTATCGGTGCTGTTATTTCGTTTTCGAGAGCCTCCTGAGTACGCGGCTTTTTTTCTGTATATCTTTTGTTTGAGGTTCCCGCTTAAGTAAAAATGGCACTGTGCTGAAACTTACGAACACACTGACTGGAAGACTTCTTCTTGAGAAAATAAATTTCAACTAGGAAAATTCGATGTTCTGTTTCATACCTATCCATCTTGACGGGATACGAGATTGGCTACAGTACTTCACTATAAGTCTTAATTATCTCAACTAAGGTATCTTCCCAGCTCCGTATGTAATGAACGAGGCAGCAACCGGGGCTTCCCGACCTGCTCTTGTGCAATCGGGAAATGCTAGTCATCTGGCGCTGACTTAACGCTCTCCTTCCGTCACACGGCCCCAGCAAGTTTCCGTTCTTTAGAGACCCTTGCTCTGCAATACGTTATTGTCAGCCATTCCAGATAACCTACTGTAGTCCGAAAATTTCATGCGTAAATCTAAACATGTAGGCTACGAATATAAAATACTAGCAGTAGTGCCCGGCTTCGCCCGGTGGATTTATTTGTTTCATGGATGATAATGAATACTACTACAGAGCTGGAGCGCTTAAGGATAAGGATCGGAAAGCATCACCGCTTATTGCAGCTGATAACCTCAGTATACTGCACCAACACCATCGCCCTTATTCAGAGGTATACTATTGTCATGATGATAACTGTTTTAAAGGGCCTAAGAAATCTTTTTGCACGAATTACTCCCCGTGCTGCAATTTATAAGCAGCTCGCAATTCTGCACCAGAACACTGGTAGGGGCGACGTGATGCAGCTTGCATTACCAGGCAACAATAGACTCAGGTATTGTTGGAGCTATCCGGTTGCGCTTGTTCTTTCGACTTCCTGAACAAAAATCAATCTTTAAGGTTACCTGAGAGGTGTAGCATAATGCTACATAGCCTAAACTATTCCTCTCGAATCTGGCTCTCATATACAAAAATAATTTTTCGAATCCGACTGGTAGTTCCAGAGTTAGCGCGTTTAAACACATAAACAAACACACAAACTGTTCAGCTTTATTATATTAGTATAGATTATTATTAATAGAAATAATAATAAACTGAACAGTTTGGGCGCCCCTGTTGTAGTGACCTGCCTGCCTGCCGCAAGCCATCCTCGTTAGAATTTGTCGTGTAATACATCAGGAACATCACCGTGAAGATGGTGGAACTCGAGAAATCTGAAGTATCCGTCCGTGAACTCTGAAGAGCTTCCTATGAGCTGGTTATCGATCTATTTATGAGATTTACGAGAAGGGCAGGATGCTTGATGGTGCAGCCCCAGCGTGATAAAGCTTCATTCTAACACTCGTTGCTGAGATAAGTGCCCCTTTTATCTATTGGAACTCTTCCCAAAGAGGCGCAAATCGATAGTCGAAAGTTTTTAAGGTTTCGTATATTGCATAGGTGGGCCCTCATCAAGCCAGTCATTATCATTAAGCTTTTTTTTTCTACAAAATTTACCCTAATTGTTATCAGTTAGTACCACTGCATAATTAAAATCGAAGTGTTAATAATTCAAGTTTGTATATAAATTCGTCAGAATGTTCTATCTTGAGTGAAAAATGAGTGGCAGTTTACCGTTCGAAGCAGAGTACAAATTGTATGTTGGTGAGTATACCGTACTGCTCGAGTCCAAGCTCCGTGTACCTGAGAGGAATGTGGATCGCGGACAATGGGGATTGATGTGGGGGGTTCCCGGTCCGTGGGTAGTAACAGAACCAAATACATTGGTCGGTGACTCACTCATTCGCAACACCTCAGTGGTTTAGGCAACGGCCCTATGTTATCAGTAGGGCCCGGATGTTGATGACATGTCATCTTTTTACTGAGCTGTCTAAAACAATGCTGAAGTTCATAGAAACTCCGGACAGGCCATCCCGGCTTCAAATATGTCATTTTTATTTTGCATCTTTTTGCATTTTTTCCATTTTAAGAGCATTTTTTAAAGTTTGGTCGATACTTTTGGTCTTATTTTAAGGAAATCGGCCTTTTGAGGTCATTTTTTTTCCAATTTAGTCATGTCACACCTTTATATGAGGGAACGTGTCTCAGAGTTAAGAAGAAGCTAGTAGCTGATACAAGATAATTTAAAATATTGAAATATTGATTCTATTTCCTTAATCAACCGGGTGGAAACTAGTCTTACCAACAATCGTGGCGAAATTGCTGCGAGTATTGCATCAAAACTGAAAACAGTGCTGGACTAAAACACAGGGTAAAAAACCTTCTGCAAAATCTCTGCAGACATTCTTTCTGGTGAAAACTACTGCATGGATGTGATTAAGGAGGATTTAGCATAGCAGCAAACGACCTTCCTCACTTCAAGTACGCTCCGATCACATCAGTTGATGGTGAACGTAGCTTTTCGAGATATCAAAACGTGTTGGCTGATAACCGCAGATCATTTACATTTGACAACATCAGAATGACATTCATAGTGCAATGCAACTCAGACTAAAGTGAGCATAAACCTTTTGTTAAGTGCTAGAAATCTATTTTGATTGACTTTTCAGTTTGAGCTTAAGATTTCATTTTTGAAATATTGGCGAGTTTATTATTATAAGATCATTTTCTCCATTTAATAGTGCATTTTTCGAATTTTTAGGTCATTTCTTACAGTCATTTTTGAAAGTTTTAAGTGCCCGGGCCCTAGTTAACAGTATTGGAATTCCAGATAACACGGCGGTCTGTTGACAGGCCCTTCTCTTCCCGCCTCCCGCGTCACCTCAACCCCCCCCCCCCAGTTCACAGAGCTTGGACCAAGCAGTACTTACTTCTGCCCCTAAAATAAAAATAAAATATTACATATAAAGCCCAAAAACTAACAAATATTTCTAAAAAAAACCTTTATTTTGTTAGAATTTGCGTACTGGTTGATAACTCTGTTCAACAATGAAATTTTTACATAAACAAAAATACCCAATCTTTATAGATTTTGGCACGCTGAATTCGAAAATGGCAATAATTTTCGGTTTTTTTTTACCCCCTGTTTTCGTGCTATATGAAGTTTGTTACGTCCTTATTTCTGTTTTAGCTTTCATCATCATCATCATATATATTATTTCAGTAGTATAGATCCCTCCTGCGGCGCTCACAAGCGACCGATGGTGACAATGAGCATTCAAATGAAAGAGAATAGATATTAGCAGTGGAAAATTGTACTCTAATTCCATAAATATCAATAATTTCTTTAAAAAATGACTTTAAAAAAATGTACGAGGTGTGCAATTTGCAGATATTGTTGATGTATGAAAATACGCTCCATAATTTCTGTCCACTTCACATTTTGGTCGCTGTGATGCCCGTTTCATGTCATTTTAACATTATGAGGTCTCTCCTTAATCATTTTGCATGGATTTCAGAAACATTAAATCAAAGGAATGAGTACTCAAATCGCATAATTTCATAAATATCGAATAACCGGTGAGTGTTAAAGCACACTCAGCATACAAATGACATTATCATTGACAAATTGCATTCTAATTTGTTAAATATCCAATTTTTGTAAGAAGTGTTCGATTTGCAAAACCTATTGGGGGAAAGTGTGGTTTATGAACATGCGAGATTTCTCGCACGGGTCCGCTAGTTTTTTTCTTATTTCAGGAATAGCCTGCCAATGAATGCTGTGTTTTGTTTCTAGCTAACACAGTCTAAGATTACTTCCGTAGTGATCCGTTGTGTATTGCACTGTGACACGAGTTTATGGGTTACTGTGTGGAATCAAAACTGCTCCTTTTTGTATTGTGACTTTTACGTGAGTTTTTGAGTTACTGTGAGGAATCAAAACTTCTGTTATAATGCCCCGCAGATGTGCTAATAACCCCAACAAATGTCCCATTATAATACATATGTGATGGGACATAAAAGCTTCAATTACTTCCAAACCTTAGCTAATCTAGATTTTCAACTGTCATTTACAACTTCAGCACACTCAAATCCATATAAATCAACTATTCTTGCCTTTGTAAAAGACAAAAAGTGAAAATTTGTTGTCTAGTATAATTGGTTTCTCTTTTCATTTGTTTAATTTTTTTTTTGTCCCTCCAACTGGTCTTCTAATCTAACCAGAACAATTTACTGGGAGAAAATCGCAAAATTGGACGGGTGTTAACCAATCAAGATCCGGCAGTCCAGTCATAACTAAGCTAACCACTGTCACCAGTCTCCCGACCGGGTTTTTGTTACCCTTAGAACGCAAATCCGTCAACGACGAGTACTGAGAACTAGTAACATAAAATATAACACACTGTTGCCAATTGCAAGGTTAGTATTATTCTATCGAAATTATTCATACTGTATTTTTTAGCACGTTGCACGCGCTTCGTACGCGAATATCATTTGAATATTTTAGCTGGTCACTTGCTCTTGTTAAACAGGTTGTGTGAAGGATGGCAATGAACCCTGTAATTAAAATTAATCAGGAAGTGCGAGTGGCGTCCATTCCACTGTCCTGGGCATTACATTACAGAAGAGCTCTGAGCTAGGGTGTTCTGTCAACTTCTCTTCAGATTCTTTTAGAGGTCTCTTTAAAGTTTTCAGAGAAATACTCCTATATCTAACTTGAAACGCTGTAAATTGTTTGGGATGTGTTCGCAATTCATAGCATCACATTTTAGATTAGATCAACTTATCGTTGACGTTTATTCCTCGTATGACCTCGTATGGAGTAAAACGTGAATTGATGACATTACATGACACACAGCATAATTAAATACGATTGTCACCAAGGAGGCATTCAGCTATTGGGTTATTTTGTGTACGGACCACCTCGTGGTTTAGCGGCTAGCGTTCTTGGCTGTCGCTCCGAAGGTCCAGGTTCGATTCCCGGCTCTTCCAAGAAATTTTAATTCTGGTGTAAGGGCTGGAACGGGGTACACTCAGCCTCAGCCTCTTGAGGCAATACTGAAAAGAAATGGGCTAGATATCCTCCTCAGCCATCATGGAAGTGGTTTTCTGTGGTTTCACCCCACTTCTACTACTCCCGGCAAATGCTGGGATGGTTTCTAACTCGAGGCCTCGACTGCCTCTTTCCCAATCCTTCCCTGAATCACAAATATACATACTAATACAGCCATCAAAATTACAAAGGCTATGATGGTTGTGTTAGGTTGGTTCCTTAGTTTAGGGGCTGCGACAACGCGGTCATGTAGCCCCGTGTACTTTGAGTGTGTGCAGTATCTGTCTGATAACCGGTGTTAATTGTGATGGCTGTATTAGTGTGTGTTATATGTTTTAATTCAAGTAGGGACTGCAGACAATAATTTCAAATAGTTCCTACTTTTGCTACCAAATGCTACCGTCCACGACACCTAGCTTTTGCACTTGGCTACTAGATGGCATCTGTCATCACTTGGCGGCGAACGTTGAAACTAATAGAGCGTTATCAATTCTAACCTACAAATTTTGGCTTCACACAAGTGTAGTTAGTGGAAGGTTCTTTTCATGCCATAAATCTATGACGTGGGACGTTCTAGCCCTCAGACCAGAATTAAATTTCTTGGCACAGCCGACAATCGAACCCGAGGCTCCGAGGTGGCAGACAAGAATGCTAGTCACTACGCAACGATGCGGACTAAAGAGCTATTTGAAGAACGTGCATTTCTGTTCGTGTCCTTTAACTTCCAGTCTCGGTGCATGTCTGGGATTTAATTACCTCTCATCTTTCTGGAGGTAGTTACCGCAATGATTTGACGTAGTAATGGTAATCCATAATTAATCAGTCTCTTTCCACCCATGAATAGCACCTGTTGGATGGATTGGATAGCGACGCACTAGTATAGAAAGATGAAGTACGACATTTACTGGAAAGTTAATGACACATGTAAGGTGTGCTCTTTTATTTACTTTTTTTTGTCGTCCGGTGACTGTTAGCTGTGACACTTCTCCACATTTGTATGTCCGGGAGACGTTCGTCTCTCTTGCAGTAGATCTCGTTTTGAAGGAATAGTTTTCCGCTGCTGTCAGTCAGGATTAAGATTGAAGTGTCCTTGTTTATTGACTGATTATTTTAGATGAAGGAATGCAATGTTTCCCCACACCTTCCTCAGATGTCTGTTTAGGTAAGGAATCTTAATGTTCCAGTACATCTCTCGGCTTAGTGACTGTAGTATTCTTGGCTTCCATTCCCGGCTCTGTCAGAAAATTCAGACCTGGTCAGAGGGTTGGAACGGGGTGCACTCAGCCCCGTGAAGTAGAACTGACACCCAGCTTAGCCATTGTAAAGTGTTTTTTTTCTGTTGTAGCTCAATTAAGCCCACGGCCGTCTTCTATCCAAATTCTAGTCTTATACGCTGTACTACAGTCATCACAACGACACAGGTTATCAGACATTACACACACACACACTCAGCCATCAAGCCTACACGGGGCTATATGAAAACGATGCTTCTAAACTCCTAAATGAATTAACAACGACGACGACAATGCTCAGGCTTGAATAACTCGCTTTTTGAAACTGCTTCCTAGATCAGTGTTCTTTGTAACTTCTTTCTATTGCAGGAATTTGTTGGAATACAATTTAGTTTCTGATGACCTGGGACTGGGATGAGAGTAGTGAATTGTGCTGATACGCAGCTTCTCTAATGTAACCTACTCTAAATTCTGTTCGCCGAGTCGAGATAGTGGAAGTAAACACAGTTGTACACGTGATTGCAGGGTCTGCCCGCAAGGGGTGCATAGAGCTGTGCATGTTGAACGTGCGCCAACTTCATTGCTGTGTATAGCCTACATGTGAAGCGGGCTGACTTAACGGTTACATGCTACAGCGCGGTTTATTTATTGTTCGTTTATGTATTTAATTAATTAATTAATAAGTTCTTAACTGCTTATGACAGGCAACAGTATAAAGTGCAGCAAGTCTTGTCTTTTCTAGGGCTACGGCATGACTAATGATCTCGGGGCTTCTTGGCTACCCCTGTCCGGTAGAGCCGATAACGTGAACTGGGCGTGTTTCCCTGCCCGGGTAGCCAGGAACACTGTCTCGACTCGACGAGTAGACTTTAGTTCTTTTTTTTTTTTGTCGTGTGGCCTCCTGAGAGGCCGAGCAGGTCTTTCTAGTCGACGACTGTAGGCGACCTGTGCATCGAGATGAGAGATGGATTGGATGATGAATGAAACTGGTCAAGGATGTGGAAGAAAGCGGCTGTGGCCTGTCTGAAGGCACCGTCCCAGCATTTGCCTGGTGTTGAAAATGGCAAACCACGGAAAACCATTTCAAGGACGGCTGACGGTGGGGCTCAAACCCACGCGTCTACAGAGTAAGCAGAGAGCTTGGCCCCATGACCTAACGCTGTGCTTTAGCGAGCCTAGCCACTGCTACTCTAGTAATGCTAAGTTTATTATGTAAATTGGAATGCATGAAGAACATATTCGATCTTTTACAGTAATACAGTATCATTGTGCCATTTTAAAATTATATTCCAGTAAATAGTTCAGCTAAAACCAGTCGTTACGTTTAATTATATCCGAACTGGCTGAGTTGCGCAGAGGTAACGTTCTTGCCTGCTGTGGCTAAGGTTGCAGAATCAAATCCAGGTGCAGTCACTTTGCATTTGAGGGTGCGCAAATGCAAGAGAGCCGTGTTAGTAAATTTACTGGCTTGTTAAAGATCCCCTTTGGGATATAATTCCGGCACTATGGCGTCTCTAAAAGCCTCAATAGTTAAAGGGACGTAAAACAAATAACATTATTATGATATACGAAATAAACTAAATAGAAAGTCATTGTATAATATTTTCCATCAATGTTAATAAATCCTACCTAGTTTCTGCTATTTGACATTTAAAGACGTACTCGTTGGTTTGGATATTATCAAAAATCGATTTCACTATTTTGAAAAACCCTAAAACAACGTTTGAAAACAATCATGAACTAATGGGAATTTTGGATATAACCTGAAAATATTTGTATGCATTCTGACCCCTATTTATTCCCGTTTGTGTGGGTTCAGGTTGGAGTTGAATTGAGTATTTAAATTATAAACATATGACGAATGGTTTTTGCGACCGGATATACCTGAAAAGCGAGAGCATTTAAAATCCTAATACGCTAAAAAATTAAAGAACCTATCCCTAATGTACTTTTAAGATATGTCGGTGTCCTTTGATTTTGATAAACACATACTGTACCAAAACCGCGAGAACTAACATGACGCTTCTTCAACTAGTTGAACATCATGTGGGTTGTATTGACAGACAACAAGTGTACATTAGGAGGAAGGGCTGGTAATAGATAGGACACGCCCACTTAATAAATCTTCGACTCATCACAATTATTAGTCGTCTCTCCCACAGTGTTCGCGATCGATTGCAATCCTTTTTACTTCTATTCTTCTTCTGTCCTGTTGTGTACGAGCAATAGCAAGGTGGAGATACTGTAGGAAACTCACTTATCAGTTGCAGAAGGAAATGTTCGCCATATAAGTTGATAACATGAATTTAATGGCTCACTATAACTGGAGGGACTATTACGTAGTTAGTCATAAATCATCATAATTTCTGGTTGCAAACTGTTACAACCTCACATGACGAAATGTGAATTTAACTCAGAGGTTTATTGTTAGCTCTTGAGTAGATGACCTCTCTATCCCCCTCCCCTTAAAACAACAATAACTAACTAGTCGAATTTAGTGCATTATTTTTTACAAATGTTCTGTAATGAGTGTTGTTGCGGTTTTGTGTTGACTCCACAGCGTAGCCTTGCGTGTTAAATCGCACTCCACGATCGCGACGAGGAGCTGAAGATAGTCTGAAGATCGGAGGTTTGAACCATGTATGTGGGAAATACTCCCTCCAGGAAAATGCCGGAATAGCACCTTATTTCAAGACCCGGGGTATCTGCCCCATCGCTGTCCCAAATACACACACCGAAACACAGCTTATCAGACAAGTGCAATATACACCCTAATGCACGGGGCTGATCAGGATGTCCTAAGCCTCTAAAATGAAATAACATAACTCAATTACATCTGCGGCTTCGGTGGCGTAGTTGGTAGCATACTGAGCTTCTATGCCCATGGTCGCGGGTTCAAAGCCGGCCGAAGTCGTCAATTTTTTAAGAGCGTTAAAAATCCCTCAGTATGCCTTCCTTCGGAGTGGAAGTAAAGCTGGCGGTCCCATTTCATAGATGTATGTCATGTAAAAGAACCTTCCACTAACTAAACTTGTGTGAAGCAAAATTTGTAGGTTAGGTTTGATGAATGCTCTTTATGTTCCAACGTTCGTCACCGGGCGCTGATTGCGATGGCATCTAGTAGCCAAGTTCACAGCTAGGTGTCGTGGACGGTAGCATTTGGTAGCGAAAGTAGGAACTATTTGAAATTATCGTCTGCAGTCCTTACTTGAATTAAAAACACTAATACAGTCATAACAATTAGCACCGGTTATAGGACAGATTCTACACACACCCAAAGTACACGGGGCTACATGACCGCGTTGTCGAAGCCCCTAAACTAAGGAAACAACCAATCATTTCCATCGGTCAGTTTTTTCAACTTCACAACCATCCATCACGGCTCCATTGGTCAGAATGGTAACAGAAACCCCAGAGTGTTTTTGAAAATTATATTTAAATATTTATAACCTTTATTTAATCAAATTATTTCTAAGGATATCCATTTTATTTTATATTAATATTGTTTAAACGCCGAAGAAAATATCATCCTATATCGGAACTTGTAGGCCTACTAACATTTGAATAGAATTTGTATTGGTTGGCGGAGCATTTTAATTAATTAACAATATAATTGACTTTGGTTTTTACGATCAAGTTATTAACAACTTTTTGAATTTCTGATTTTTGATTTCCGTATGTTTAAGTTTGGACCTATTATTATACCGTAATTCATAACATTAACATTGTTC